>APFE031646319.1:182800-194622 GCA_000404065.3 Pinus taeda | reverse complement strand
TACCTATTTTTTTTTTAATCAAGGTTTTTCAATTAATTCAAAAGATTAAATATTCTTATGGAACTTCTCAAAATTATGTTGGAATCACTCTTACTATTTTCATTATCCAACAATGGCATACCCAAATACATAACAAATTTCCAAAATGACAATGGTTGACATAAGTTGATAGGAAAAAAGTGCCAAAACACCCATAAAACCAAAAGACGACCAACAAACATTAGACATCATCACAATTTATTAGGGCTGGATTATCCAGACCTGATCCATGGGATGGAGGGGGTTTGAAATAACAGTGCACATGCCCCTCTATTTGAGCTAGATGCATTTCCAAATGGTTGAGTTGCTCTTGGATGCGTCCCTGACATCCCCAAAGTTTGACCATTCTATCATGCATCTCCCACAAGTGTTGAATGTGATTCATGAAATCAATAGTGTTATTATGATCATCTTTTCAGGCCTGATTGACTTGATCCAGGGAATTACTCAACTACTGAATAACAGTACCACTATCTTTCTTCAAGGACGTGTTTTCTGCAGAGGGAAAAGATTGAGAGAGGGGTGGGTCTATGGTTTCTCCATGACCCTTCTCATGGTGTTGTTATCATCCCTGAAGTCCCCTCACCTCCAGTACTCAAAATTCCTAACCTCATTGAGGATGCATCTTCACCACCTACCCTTGACTTTCTTGTCCCAAATAAACTGCTTCTCTTTTGCACCAACTAGTAGATGTCGACGGTTACGGATGCCCCTTCTTCACGTGAGGGTCCTCAATCAACCACAACCCCCAATGCAAACACCTTTTATCAAGGAAACCCCCACAAGCCACCCCAAAAATCACCCAAACATGCAAAATAGTACCCATTGTGATGCTACCCAGTTTGACTCTTTTGAAGGTTATACCCACCAAGCTCTCCAATAGGGTCAAGGAAATCGCACACTAGAGAAAGTAGAGAACCAGGGTTTCCAAGGTCACATTGTTGAACAACCAAGCAATCTTCCCCCTTTCTCAAAGGCATCAATACCATATCCAGGAAACTCACACCACTCAAATTCCCTTGGTGATGGTTCACCTCCTACCAACAAAGCCTCGGATGCCCCAACTTCCTTAAAGAAAATAGAGAAGGACAATATGAATGTACCTTGCCAAACACCCACTCTACTCTACCAAACATAGCTAAATTGAAAACTATAAATATATAATTAACTAATATATGGGGAATGACTAGGCTTAGAGATTTAAACTTGGTGTGTATAACCCACAGCCACATCGAGAATGCAGCTAGAGATCATGCACCAGCGTTGAAGACTCTTTACTCCTCCAGAAGTCTCCCCTGCATGGTATAATTTCAAATTCCCTTAGCCTCACTATGGAGCTCCTTCTCTCTAAGATTCTCAGGGCCATTTTTTCTCAAGATACCCCCCGTCACCCCCAAGTTGAGGCTGAGAGCCTTCCTTACAAATTTCTCCTCATCCCTCCATGCATAAACAGATAGCCTACCAAGCATTATCCTTCATGTTTTACACCAGTGCCTCAACCATCGACAAGCATTATCAACATCCTTTCCTCTGGTACAGGATATCAATGATAAATATTACCTACATTAAAACCAATAATGGCCACACTGTAGTGGCTTGGGGCTTTTCACAAGCATGCATGCTACCCAACTGCTACACCAAACTTTACATGATGCGAAGAGAAATCGTTGGGTGGAAAACTACTTCCACAATCCCAAAGTTTGTCGATCTGTCACCCCCATTAGTGGATTCCTATCCATTTCCAAGATTTTATCGATCTCTTTTGTCTAATTGTAGTTAGATGGGACTGGTCATATGGAGGAGAAACCTAAAACTCTTTCGCTGCTTCCCTAATTAGCTAGTAGATCAATCACTTTATTCCCCATTCTACAGGAGTGGGAAGTTATCACGTAAGGAAAGGATGTTAATAAATATTGAATCATAGAAACCAGTAGCTCTAGTTTCCAGTTATTAATAACTTTTTTCACCAGGGCCCCATAATTAAATTAATTTTTGAACCACCTCCTCTATTATTTTAGAATCTCCATCAATTTGAATCTTTGTATAGCCCTCCCCACTTGTGATTCTTAGCCCTCTCTCTAATGAAATAAATTCAATGACATTATTACTGGTGTACCCACAGTATCTTGTGAATAAATACCTAGCATTACCTTGTTCATCCCTAAATATGCATCCATAGCCAACAGGTCTAGGATTACCTTTATATGCCCAATTGAAATTCAACTTTAGGAATCCTGCGGGAGGAGGGGTGTAACATGAGGTCGAAGTTCTTGATTACAGAGAGTGTTGGGTTTTCACTAAGACCACCATCTCTTGAGAGATTTATAAATATTTCAGGATTCTCTCCTCTAACTGATCCACCTTCCAATTGCCAGGACTCCAATATTCCGAGAGAATGGTCTCATTCATATTTTGCTTGGTTATTTTCCACACACAGTCCATGGAAAACCTTTGATCTTTAAAGATATAATTGTTACATGCTTTCCACATGTTCCATAGCATGATTCCTAAAATTAGGACCCATATTCCATTCACCACAGGGTTAATAAAGAGAGATAGGTGCCATGTTTCTAAGGTCTCTCTAAGGTTTTTCAGAGAGTTGTCTAGATGTCGAAAAAGATGAAACATTTTGGTCCACATATCCCCAATGAAAATGTAGGAGTTTAGAAGGTGTTTTGTGGTTTCTTCCTAGCTCCTACAAACAGGGCAATATGATGGGTTGATGTATCCTTTCTTTCTAAGTAGGTCCCATGTTAGTAGTTTGTGTCTTCCTATTAACCATAGCAAGTGTGCTAACTTTGGCCATAATTTCCTTGTCCATATTCTTTGCCACAGAGGATCTTATTAATCTTCTTGATATCCCACTATGATTTTATACCATTCTTTTACAGTGAACATTCCTTTAGGTTTATGCCCCCATCTTAATTTATCGGGATCATGCATTATTTGTATTTTCCTTTCCTACAAACATGGAGATAATAACAACCATGCTTGCATTGATTTATCTTTGGGCCAATGTACCAATGATTTCCATTCTTGCCGTTTGGATTGAGGGACATGGTCTATCCAAAATTTTGCCACCATAATAGCTCCTTAAGCTGATGTAAATTCTCTTAGCTCCCTTAATTCATCTCTAATGTTCATTAGGGGGAATTGTTGTCATTCCTTGCTCCAAAACCTCGTCTACCATCCATTTCTTATTTCCCACAACATATGTTCCTAAATGAGGTGCTTCTTCTCTTGTGCCAAGTTCCAAATCAATGATCCTGAGGGGAATATTTTATTCCTAATCTTATCCTCTTGTGATTTGTTTGGGCTATATTTTTTATCCCAAATTTTCTTCCACAACTCTATTCCCCCTTTCACCCACCTCCACCAAAGTTTCACTCCTAATACTTTGTTGATTGTTTTGGGATCTCATACCCCTAGACCTCCTTCCAACTTAGGTAGACATACTTTATCCCACGCCACCAATTCCCATTTCTTCCCTTGATTTTATCTCTTCCATAAGAATTTTTTGAAACTAGACATAATATCTTTATATACTGGTTTTAGAGCAAGGAGAACAAATAATTGATACACTAGAAGAGCCTAAAGGACTGATTTTAGTAGAGTAACTTGGCCTACCAGCTCAATGAATGGAATGTCCAATTTTCTAGTCGTGTATTAATGTGAAATAAAATCTCCTTCCAACATGAGACCTTTAAGAAGTTTTCTACAAGTGGAATTCCCAAATATTTCGCTGGGAGATTGCTTATTTCAAAACCCTTTATCTAGGAAAGGTGGGCCTGAACTCATCGATGAGTATGTAAGAAGAATATGTGAGATTTGTCCCTATTGACCTAGCTGCCTGACACATCCTGAAAGTATACCAAGATAAGAGTGAATTGTCGAGATTCTTGGAAATATGGTTCCCTAAAAATCATGTTTTCATCCACAAATTGTTAATGTGTGATCGAGATATCTTGCCCCATCAATTGTATTCCTCTAATTTCCCCCTGATTGGTTGTTTATTTTATGTAACTTCCCAACCCCTTATTTCGCCAAAATGAATAGGAAGGGGGGTAAAGGATCACCTTGTCTCAACGCCCATGATCCAAGAAAGGTGTGTGTTGGAGAACCATTAAGAAGGATTGAGAAAAAGGGAGTAGAAATTAGGGATTTTATCCATTTGATCCACTCGAGTGAAAAAATATTCTTCCAACACCTTGAGAAAGTTTCTCCAATTTAAAATATTATAATATTTGGGTAAATCAAGTTTAATGATCATACTTGGTCTCCTAGATTTCCAGAGAGAGTGGATCACTTCATTTTCTGTGACAATGACATCTAAGATCTGCCTCCCCTCCATGAACCATGTTTGCTCTAGGAAGATAATGTAATTTGACAACGGCTTAAGTCTCTTATTTTCTTGCTAATGCAAGAGTCATGCCTTCTATTCAAAATGTTCAAAGGGTAAAACTACATAAAATACAAACAACCACAGGCTAAACCTTTTAGCCCTAGGTAAAAGCCTCACAAAAGTTAAAAAAACCTACCAACTAGGTCCTAAAGGCCCAAAAAACAGACCCGAAGCAACTCAAAACCAAAATAAACTATGCTTAAATGGCCAAAAGACCCGTACCCACCAACATGCACGAAAAAAGACCCGGTCCCAACAATATGCACGTTGTTCCCTGACCGTTGATTCTCTTCGCCTGATCCAATGATGGAGGATCATATCACATGAACCAAAAGCACAGAGAATTACCACATGATCACCTTGTGACCCACCATGCGATAAAAGACCCAGACCCACCAACATGCACATTGTTCCCTGACCGTTGATTCTCCTCGCTTGATCCAATGGCGGAGGATCATATCGCATGAACCAAAAGCACAGAGAATTACCGCGTGATGAGGGCGGTATTCTCTCCCCAACCTTAGCCACGTGTTGCGTGGTGAGTGGAATCGCTCTTAACTCCGAAAAATTGCTTCCAGCTTTAAGGGCATGCAATATACCAGAAACCGCCCCGAGGGCGGTATTGACACCACAAGAAGTAATGCGGGGGGTTTTGAGTCTACTGAGAAAGTCGGGACTCCGGTCCCTCGCACCATCCCAACTGCCTAGGCACATGAACCAAAGGAAGATGAAAATATTCTTACCATTCTTGATTTTCTCTGTCTGGTCATCTGAGAACCACTGTCTACCGAACCACTTCCACCTGAGACTTCTAGGTTTGCGCTTACCTAGGCTGAGGAGGCAGACAAAGACCTGCATCCCAATTGTAATATCAATTCTAAAGTAACACTTCATATTTAATCCGAATAACCTAGCCCTGTCTCTGCGACCCTCTTTTGAAATAACATTTTGTCCTCATCCGCCTGATTGAGACCTTGCTCCCTCAATCTATTATGAGGCATCTCTTGCCACCTCAACTTGACCTTGCTTTTGGTGTAGAGCACCCCTTGATTGGCTAGAATATTCACCAATTTATTTGTCGTCCTTCGCACATGAGTAAAACTCACGGTATGAAAGCACAGAAGGTGAAACTGAATTCTTTGAAAGACTTGAAGCAGTCTCCAGTGTCTTGAGACTTTTTCCGGCTCCATGTAATAACAGATTCTCTTGATCGAGTTAATGATTAATTCAGAATCAGCTTTAATTATTATATTCTGGAGATTGTCCTGCTTCATGAGTTCTAAACATTGCTCAAGTGCCATTAATTCCGCCATATTGTTTGTAGCTCTTCCCAAATGGCAATGAAAAATAAAAAGGATGTAGTCATTTTCATCCCTTAACACCCCTCCAAAACCAGCGAGACCCGGGTTGCCTTTTGAGGTGCCATCAATGTTGCATTTCAAAAATCCCTAAAGGGGAGGATGCCAGCAGTCTGGCTTATTGACCAGTTTCTTCACCTTCCTATCCATGCCTTGTGGTATAAGCCCCTGCATACTCAACTGAAGAAGTATCTGCATTTCAGATTCTGAAGGTGGATTCTTTGGGGAAGTTTGCACTAAGGTTCCCACCGTCTCCTTAATTTTTCTTAAGATCTACGCAATAATGTGTTCGGAGGAAAATTTTTCATTTTTGAAGATTTTGTAGTTCCTTTCTTTCAAGACATTCCATATTATGAAGCTTGGAGTTAAAGCCCAAGCTGAGCAAAGAATTTCATAATCAGAGAAGTTTCTTCTCCAGTTATTAAGGGTATTAATAATGCTTACTTTGTCCCTGTTTGTCTGTTTGAAAATTGTGACAAAAGTATCCCACAACTTGGAGGTGAAAATGCAATTATTAAGAAGGTGCTCCATCGTTTCCTCTTGGGATTCACAACGCTGGCATCTAGAAGGTCCCAGAACACCCCTCTTTTTAATATTTTCCCAAGTCAGGATTTTCTTTATGATGTACTAGCCACATGAAGAGTTTGATTTTCATCCATCCTTGATGCCTCCATAGGTTATACCAAACCCTATCCAGTTCATTGGAATCCAGCTCCAGGATTACGCTCTTTGCCTCCTTAAGATTGAAGGTACCTTCATTATTGTTGCCCCATCTAAGTTGGTCATGCCCCTCTGAAACCAGAATTTTCCTTTGGTCCAACATTGTCAAAAGTGCATCAGCTTTTGCTTTCAAGGGGCTATCATCCCTGTATTCCATATTCTTCCAGGTTCTCCATTTTCCTTCACTACTAGTTTGATCCCAAAAATATTTTACCCTAAGTAACCCTTTGGTATCAGTGTCTTTCTTGAGGTCCACAAAGCACTCTCTTAGTAGTGTAGGTTCTTGTTGCCATTTATCCTCCCAAAACAAAGCAAGATCTCCCTCTCTGATTTCCCAGAAGCTATTGTTTTGCACTAAGCCTCTATTCTCCGAGGCTTTATTCTAGATGTAGGAGCCTTCTATGATGCCAGTCATCCTTATGTGATCATTATCTTGCAAATTTCTAGCATATTTTTCTTTCCAAATACGAGCCCGCTGAGCCTTTGGATATTTTATCCAACGCCACCATAATTTTGCCCCTAAAACTTTGCTTAGCACTTCCGGATCATCTAGTCCAAGACCTCCATGGTTTTTAGGTTTGCAAATCTTATCCCATACTACCAAGGCCCATTTGTTTCTCTCCTCCCCCTTACCCCAAAGAAATTCTCTTTGAATGGTTCTAAATTGTTGTAAAACTCATTTTGGAGTAGGAAGGGTTGAAAGCACGTAGACGGGGATTGATTGAAGTACAGCTTTTATAAGCACCAATCGAGCTGCCAAGTTTAAAGATCTAATAGTCCATTTCTGGGTTTTATCTTGCATCTTGTTAATCATCGGCTCCCAAATGCTCTTGTGCAAAGGTTTATCAGTTAGAGGAACTCCCAAGTTTTTTGGAAGGAAGGACATCCCTTTGAAAGCCCAGAATTCTGGAGATATTCCTCTGGATAGAAATATTAGTGTTAAAGAAGAAAATCTTAGATTTGGAGAGATTTACCTCCATACCTGTAGCCATGGCAAAATCACTCAGGATTTGTTTATAAGCTAGTGCTTTTTTGACCGTTGGGATGCCCTGCAGCATGGTGTCATCAACAAATTGTTGATGGGTCAAAGATTGTCCAGTCTCAGAGAGTTGGAGACCCTTGATGTTACCCATTTCTTTAGCATGCTTGATAGATCTACCAAGTCCTTCCATCATGAGGATAAAGAGAAAGGGGAAGAGCGGATCTCCCTGCCTATTGCCTCTTGAAGGAGTAAAAGTCTTGGATGGAGAACCATTAACCAGAATTGTAAATCTAGAAGAAGTTACCAGGGCCATAACCCATCTTACCCAGTTATGGTCAAATCCAGAGGCTAGAAGGACCTTCCTGATATAGGTCCAATTCAACTTATCATAAGCTTTAGCTAGGTCCAATTGCATAATCATTACCGCCTTCCTATTGCTTAACAATGAATGTACCACCTCATGCACTTGAATGATGTTATTGAGAATTTGTCTACCCCCCACATATCCTGATTGCTCCACAGAAACTAGAGTTGGAAGAAGGGGTTTGAGCCTATTGGCAATAACTTTGGATATTATCTTGTACACCACATTGCACAATGCTATAGGTCTAAATTTGTCTAGAGTCTGAGACATGTCCTGTTTGGGGATCAAAGAAATGAAGGATGTATTGAGCACCTTCAAAATGGTTCTATTCATCCTGGAGTCCTCCACGACATTCAGAATATCTTGCTTGACAATGTTCGAGCAAGCTTTAAAGAAATCCACATTGAAACCATCAGGGCCTAGCACTTTACCATTCTACATTTCTTTGATGACCTCACTAACCTACTCTTCAGTCACTGGCCTATTGGGATTGAAATTATCCTCTCTAGTTACTAGCTTAGGTATGTACCTTGTTAAGTCCCTGATAAAATGAGCTCTGTCTAAAATGGTCTCCTCTGAGATACTTCAAAAGTGTTGAACCAGCACAGCTTCTATATCTTCATGGGTATTGAGTAGTTGACCTCTGACATCCTTGATCGATGAGATCCTCTTATGAGATATGTTCACGATGGTGGCCTGTGGAAAAACCTCGTCTTTCGCTCCCCTTATTTTAGCCATTGAACTTTTGATTTTTGTCTCCAAAATATCTCCTCTTGTTTACATAAGTTCTCCCAGTCTTGATGATGCTTGGTGACTTGATCATTTCTAACTCTATCAAAGCCATCTGTGATGAGGGCTTGATTGAGTTCCTGCATTTTACCTTAAATAGCTTTTTTCGCTTCAAAAATATTACCAAATTCATTCTTGTTCCAATCTTTCAGTCTGAGCTTGATGTGTTTTAATCTTTTGTGTAGCAGAAACATTATTGTACCCTGAATATGTAGATCTTCTGTCCACCATTTTTCAATGTTGCTGATAAAATCTGGGTGGGTGAGCCAGATATTCTCAAATCTAAAAGGTTTGTTCTTGGGGGTACCAATGCCCTGAACCTCAAGTTGTACAGGCCAATGGTCTGATCCTCCAAAGGGGAGAATTCTCACTGTCATTTCCTTATCTGTGAGCATAAGGTCCTCTAAGATTATGAATCTGTATAAATTTGAGGCTACTTGAGACTCTCCTCCTCTCTTATTGTTCCATGTAAAGAGGCCATTACTCATAATAGTGTCAACTAGCTTCATATTGTCTATAAAAGTTTGAAATGCTATAGAGTCTTTTCTTAAAGTTCTGGTTCCACCTTTTTTCTCCGATAGTGATTTCATCATGTTGAAGTCCCCACCCATGATCCATGGTACTCCTACATATCTATCTCTTAGTTCCACAAGAGAATCTAGTAGCCTGAGCTTATCATCCGGTCTTTGGGGGCCATAAACATTTGTAATCAAATAATTCTCCCTATCTCCCACAGGCTGAATAACCACTGATAAATATTTCCTAGATGCCTCAGCATCTATTATGCCAATCTTTTGGGGGTTCCAAAGAGTAAGTATACCTCCTATTTTTTTATCTACTTTGACTTCTAGAAACTCATATTTATTGAGCCATTTACTTTGTATTTCTTTTATTTTTTGAATGGAACACTTAGTTTACTGGATAAAGATCATATCCAAAGCTTCTTGTTTCATTCTATTGCTAAGTATTCTTTGTTTTCTTTTACTTCCTAGGCCTCTAATATTCCAAGATGTGAACTTCATTATGAAAAATTTGTAAAGGAGTAGTTGGTTAGATCTTTCATCTTACCTGAATCTGTCACTAGCTTTCCACATTCCATCAGTAACTCATTCTGCTTTTTCCTGCCTCTTTTTTTCCCTAGATTTCTAGGAGCTAATCCTGGTGTGGTTTTCATAGTTTTCACACCTTCGTTGCCCTTCCTTTCATTGTTTCTTTTCCTTTCCAGCCATTTAGCCTGAGTTTTCCATAGGAACAGTTGTTGTACTCTATTAAACTCTTCTTGAGGTAGTGATTCTACCCCTCCCATTATCCCCTGTTTCAAGAACCCTTCCATATCTAGGTGTTCTCTATCAAGAATATCCTGCAGCTCATGATCCTCCAATTCCATCTCACTTTGGGTCATTTTTTGGTCCATTTCCAGTTCTCCATCGCTCAACATAGTCTTTTTTTGTTTATTAATATCATGTGTTTGCCCACTATTTTCTTCTTTCTCCTTCTACCCTGGGCTGCCTTCCCTTACCTGATCTACCTTTGTTGCATCTTCCTCTTCTTCTAGGACTTGGAACCTATTCAAATTGGCCTATTTCCCTTCTGTTTGATGTTTCTTTGGCCCCCTTTTGCCCCCTTTTCCTCTATAGCCCACTTTGTGAAAGTTTTAAGTTTCTTTCACTGTGGTAGCTTTACTTTTGTTCTCTATTTTACTGAGAGGGCAGTCTCTAAATAGGTGTCCGTGCTCATGGCTCCTGCGCATCTAAAAGGAATATGTTCATAATCTACTGTTGCACCCATTCTTCATCAAAAAATTCCAAGACGACCTCATCTGGTAGAGCTCCAGAGAGATCCATCTCCACACATATTCGTGTGAAGGAAGTATATTTTCCCCTTCTGGTGGCCTCAGATGCTTTGACAAAACGCCCTAATTTGTTTCCTATGGAAAATAAAGATTTAGTATGCCAGTAATCTAGAGGTAGGGAATAGAGTCTTACCCAGACCGGGACCGAAGTGAAAGTCTCTCACTCTGGGACAAAATTCATCATCCAAGGCCACATGTATAGGCCTACAGCTGCATAGAAATAGGGTCCTCCTTCAAACACCCTGTCTTTGTCCTCTATATTTGTAAAGACCACAGTGAAGAATCCCTTTGACACAAGATGTAGGTCTATGCCTCCTTTCAATTTCCAGTGGTATTTAATCCACACTTGTAGTGCCTTTTCTGTGGGCCATAATTCCATGAATTTACAAATGATAGCATAGGTCTGCATGTGGTCCCTGTGCGTCTACAGAGTATGATCATTTAAAACTACTCTGGGTGTGACCTCAGCCTTAGGTTTACATGGCCCCTTTTGCGTTTTGTTTTCTACTTCCTATTTCTTGTCTTCTTCCTCATTTTCTTTTGTTCTATTGTCCTCCCTTGTATTGGTCAAATCATGTTCCTCTTTAATGTTCCTTTTCCCTTCTCCTGAAGGACCTCTGGCAATTTCTATCAATTTCTTACCTCGGTTGGCTATGGCCTGACTCTAGGAGGGAGTGGAGCTCCCCCCTTTGCGCCCCTCCATGGAGTTCAACACTTCCAGAAGCTTGAAATCCTAACTCTTCGTAACTGTTATAGACATATTTGGGAAATTCAACCCTAATCTTATATGTCCATAAACAAAGTGCTTCTAAGTCCCTAAAAGTGTTGTTTCATACCCTAAAGGAACAAGGTCAGCTGATTACATCATCTCCCAGAAGTTCTCCATGAAAAACTGCTCAGAACTGGTCAAAACTAGACCATCTCACCTGCTCCATGGTCAAAGTGCAATGCATCCCACCTAATGCACACAGGGGGTGTGATGCATATAGAAAATCCCTTCTATGGGGTGTGATGGACGAGTGTAGACAAATGCCAGAGACAGTTTGCAAGGTGGATGATCATGGAATCTTCCAGAAACTTCTCCTGTGACACTTGCCTCTCTGAATTCGCCCAAGGATGAGTAAGAGATCATGAAATCTCCAAGCGGAATTGAGAACTATCAGAGAAATGACACTAATCAAAAACCCAGAAGCTGACTCAGCCACCTGCAAACATCTATATATGGATCCCTCATCCTCGAGATCCAGAGGCTGGAATTTTGCATCTTGTAAGGAAGTGTTGTTGGTTTCTTTGTGGAACATCATAGTGTTGGGTGA
>APFE031646319.1:143860-167409 GCA_000404065.3 Pinus taeda | reverse complement strand
AACTTCTCCTGTGACACTTGCCTCTCTGAATTCACCCAGGGATGAGTAAGAGATCATGAAATCTCCAAGTGGAACTGAGAACTATCAAAGAAATGACACTAATAAAAAACCCAAAAGCTGACTCACCCACTTGCAACCATCTATATATGGATCCCTCATCCTAGAGATCCAGAGGCCGGAATTTTGCATCTTGTAAGGAAGTGTTGTTGGTTTCTTTGTGGAACATCATAGTGTTGGGTGATCTAGCTTTTAATGAGGTGAAGAAGGGCTATCATGCTGGGAGGATGGCGCTGGGTTAGATCAATGGGTTGTAATTCTCTCGTCTACTACTTCTATCAATAAGCTATTTGAGTTTTCCTCCATATTCTTGTATGTCTTTGAATATTGAATTGATATATGCATTTGTATGGTCAATATATATTTGATCCTATATTGTTTATGATTATATATCTCTATGCTTTGATGGTATTATGTTGCTTTGACTCTATAGGTGTTCCTTGAAGCAGGACAAGTGAGGAAGGAGTGCAAAGATCTGTCAAAGGGGAGAGGAAACAAGCAAGGAGCCAAGCGGAAGATTGAGGTTGGTACTCTCTTCTTCTCTCTCATCTATTTCTCATAAAAGAAAATGCAAGTAACTTTGGTTTGTTTGTTTCTAAGATAGCTACCCGTCTTAGTGGGACTAGCAGCTCTGAATGGACACTAGTTTTCCCGATAACAGTAACCCCACATTCCTCACATTTAACAACAACAGTTCTAGAATTGTGAAAGTTTTCATTAAAGTGCTTTATGTGAAATATTCATTTTCAATTTTATGAAAAGAAGAACACCATTCTAGTTTACTCAAGTTTAAGTATTGCATTAGTAGCATCATTAAGAAGCTGGAATTGCATCATCATTACTTAAGTCTCTTCACTATGACCAAAGAAATGAATTTATATATCACATTGCAAAAAGCTATGGGATGAAATCTAGTAGGATCATTAGATTTTCCATCCTTGGGGATTAAGGTAAAAAAGGTGGCATTGAGTCCAGACCATACTTTTTCATTCCTCCTTGACTCTTCGACTAGTTCATGAATTTCATTTCCTAGAAAGTGCCAACACGATTTGAAAAAAGTTTGTAGTGAGACCTTCTGGACTCGAGGCTTTATTGTTCGACGTCTCTCTAATTACCTCCTTGACCTTTATAAATGGGGTCTCTCTCACTAGGGTTGAGTTATGCTTGTCATCTACCATTTTAGGATGGGGTTATCCTATGGTTTTATTATTATGGTTAGGATGGGGCCTCTCTCATTAGGGATGGGGTTATCATATGGTTTTAATCCATGGTACCATGTCTCTCTCTCTTTGTCTCCTGGTGGGGTTAGGGCATGAGGAGTTCCACTCTCCACTCGCCACCTCAACTCATTCACGTGGCCAGTCAGCTAGGCTTGGGTTTATGTGTGATGGTGTAGATCTATCTGAGTTGAGATTATCAATGGAGGTTAATCCTGAAACCCTAACCTATCTTTACCCTTACCTACCCCTCTTCTTGTTCATTGTTGTCATTGCTCTTTGTGAGGAAACCCTGCTACACGTTTCTCTTTGGTAACTAGTGAAGGCTCACCCTTTCCTTCATTTGGTGCGGCGCACCATTTTCATGCTTAGTCCCTCCTCTTCACTGAGTCTATGAAGTCACTTCGTTCTGTCATTGTGGTTTTTTTCTCATCTCTAAACCTTATTTCCAGTGCAGAGAGGCTTTGTGCTAAGTTATGCCTCCATGCCCACTCGACTCTAGCTATACAACACATCAAATTATTCTTGTAGCTCCCTTCTGAAGCAGAGATTTCATCAAGTTTATTGCAACATGTACAAGGTTTTTTCCGTTACTCTCTTTTAGTCTCTCAACTAATAGTTTCTTAGTTTATTAATGTATTTCTCTGCTAATTTATTTGGTTTTCTCAATTTGCAGGGTAATTTCCATCTTCAGGGTGCGAATCTAGTAGATATTTCGCTTTACAGCCCTTCTCCAAGCATTTGTTGCATTGATAGCACCAATGGAACAAGGGTTCATTTCAAGCTCCTTTAGGTTAAAAGGGTGGCATTTTACTTTCCCTATGTTCCATTTTCTAAACCCTGAAAGGTTTCTCTCTACCTACTATGAATTCTTTGCTAACCTAGTTATGTTTTCTTTTTTGGGGTTCGATTTGGGTGCATTGCCAACCCCAACACTACTTTCCCAATCTCACAAGTAAACCCTTCATGCTATGATCAAAGCCTTAAGCAGAGTTTTCTTTTTACAGTCTTTTACCATTTTAAGTAGAGTCATGATTTCATTTTTGCGGTTAGCACAATCTTTTACACAGGTTTATGATTTCAATGCTTCCTAATCTCATTTGATTTTGATAATGTCGTGCATGTGTACTCCAACATACTTTCGATCTATTTCTTGTGTGGCTTACTCCATACCTATCGCACTGTCATTCATGGGTTCTCCCCTTACTCCTTCCTGCCAGGTCAATTGCACTTTTGTTTTGTTGGACTCTGGATGATGGAAATGTTATGGCTGTGGATTCTGGGTGTGACATTAAAGTTTTTTTTGTTAGAATTGTGAATGTCGGTGTCCTCTACTATCCAGTCGAATTTCCTTAAATTATATTTATTACATTTTTTGTCCAAGGATGGCTTGATGCCAATGGTTATGATGTAGGCATTGCCATTTTGTCACTGAGAGACTCTTTATTTTGTAATCAATTCTTAAAGTTAGAATTTATGCTAATGAACATTTACAGCCTCTCAACGAGCTCTGTTTGTAATTTGTGTAGAGCTCATCTCTCAATGTTCTCCTTTAATCTGGTTAATGGTTTTCCTTTCAATATGTGACCCACTTCTTTGTATGTTGTCGCTGGTTTATTTTCTTTTATTGAGTTCCCGGGACATAGACTCCTTATAAATCTAATTTTAGATTATAATGATGGTTTATCTGCACTATCAGTTGTGAATATCACTCTTATATGTGTCGAGTGTTGTAGGGATACAATTAGTTCTTGTTTTCTTAACATGTTGTACGAATTTAGTGAGGCTTTAATGCACCTCTACACTAGCTTAAATCCTTGCTTGGGTAAGGCTACAACTACTTGTTTATTTTCCTTCGTTCTATTTTAGTTTCTGAGACCATTCACTTTAGTTGTTACCCCATTCAGTTCGAGGGTTCCCATACCCTTCACTTGCATTCATAATTCTGTTTCAATTGGACACAAAGAGTGAGCTAATATATTGTTACTGTAATGATCTACAATTAACGAATGATATCCATACGTCCTTGTTTCTTATGCATTTGTTTTTCTCTTACATGGTTCAGAGTACTAGTATCATTTAGAGTGTGTGCCTCTATTGTGATTGTTTTCTTTTATATAGAAATGCTCTTAAATAAAAAAAAAAATTCTTTCTAGCAGTACTAGTGCAGAATTTGTTTTCTAATTATTGTCTTATAGATGATACATAGATTTAGGACTAATGCATGACATTGCATGCCTACATACCATTCTATTTTAATCGGTTCATACAATTATGCAATAAAATTTACATATAGAAAGATACTCTACGCTACATATTTACTAAATTTGATCCTTGAATCTTAAGCTTTTAGTATTTTGTTTCTACTAATATTACTCAGATTTTTTGTTATTACCTTCAGCTTAAATGACATACTATTTTACTAGCTAGAATGATTAGTTGAAATTAATCTGTGTCTACTGTAAAACCAATCATATTCCTCCACATCCATAACATCGTATCAGGTATAAAGTAATTTAAAATTAATCTTTCCTAGTACACAACATTTATAGCATAAATAAACTGTTAGTCCACAAATAAAAGATGAAATTCATTTCTTCACCCATTATCACCCATAACAACATTTCATGTTACATAAATCCTAACCTACGTGCAATTATAACATTCGAATTGCAGAACAAAAAACCTTAGATATATACTAACCATATATTTTATACTAATAATCGTAAGTTAACCAGTGTATTACCAATGGAATTCACTTAGAACCAGAACATTTTCTTCCTCCCAACTATAAAATTGTATCTTCCCAATTCACCCTCAAGCAGAAATTTCCTATCCAAGACATCAACAACCTGTTGATTCTTGCAAATAGGCATTTTTATGCCTTCTTTCCATGTGATATTTTTTTTCTTAAAGCGACGTCCCACTTTATGGGATTTTTCCCTTTTTGCCAAAAGCTATATTTTTTTATCTTTAGCGACGCTTTATGCCAATCTCAACTTAGGTTTTATCTCCAACTAAGTTCTTAATGGATCTTTCTCTCCCATCCATTAAGTTTATCCAGAATTCTTCTAGATTATGATAGTGGAAAGATTATCATAATATAATCTCATCTCCCAATGTTCAATTTCCAATAAATTCCAATTTATTTCTTATTTATTTATAACACATTTATATACAAAATTACATCAGCATTCTATATGCCTTTTCTGACAACATTGTTTATTTTAACACACAATGGAAAAATACTAATGTTTTCAATGTGGGGAGGTATTACATTCTCCCTCCCTTTAATTTACACCATCCTCGGTGTTTAAATTTTAGTTTCTCTAAGCTGAAAAAATGTTGGGTACTTCTTTTTCATTTCACTTTCCAGTTCCCACGTTTCCTCCTCAAGATTAAAATGCCTCGACTGCACCTTAGCTTGAGCGACGGCTCGATTCTGGAACCACTTCTCTTTCCTGTCTAAAATGCAGAGCAGTTGTGTCAAGAAATCGCCTTTGGGTTCCACCTGTAGCATTTTCTAATCAATTATATGAGCACTATCATGTACATCTTTTTTAATAAATATGTATGAAATACATTATGAACTTTAATGTGACTAGGCAAAAATAATTGATAAGCTACAGGTCTGACTCAATCCAAAACTTCAAATGGTCCACAAAACTGTGGAAATAGTTTTGAGCAAGTTTTTGTATGCAGAGTGCTCTTCGGGGATTTCACTCTCAAATAAACATGATCCTCTATCTTAAATTCCTTATGTGTCCTTTTTTTATCTACGTAGATCTTTTTGCGGTCATGTGCTACTTTAACATTCTACTAAATTTTGCACATTGTTCCATTTCCTGCAATAATTCCGACCCCAAAATCAATTTGTCCTTTGATTGACTCCAGCTAAGGGGTGTATAGCATTTCCTACCATAAATATCCTTGAAGGGGCTCATCTTGATGGAGCTTTGGTAGCTATTATTATATGCAAATTCAGCTAAATGTAAAAAGTCCTCCCACTAGGTAGGCTTATCCATCGCATACATTTTGAGAATATCCTCTAGAACCTGATTGACTCTTTCGGTTTGTCCATTTGTTTGAGGATGGTTTATTGTGCTAAAATTTAACTTAGTACCCATGCTTCCTAATAGTGCTCCATAAGGCTGAGGTGAACTTGGGATCTCGATTTGATACTATCATCTTAGGGACACCATGCAATCACAAGATTTCCTTCATAAATACATTAGCAATTTGAGCAATGTCATAGGTAGATTGTATAGGTATGAAATCGGCAGCTTTGCTAAGCGTGTCTACTACCACCATGACGGAGTCATGTTGTATTTTTGTCTATGGTAACTCGGTGATAAAATATAGCGATACTATATCCCATTTCCATTCAGAAACAGGTAGTGGATTCAACAACCCAACATGGTGTTGATGTTCTACCTTAACCTGTTGGCATTCTATACATTTTGCTAAATACTCGACCACCTCTTTTTTCATTCTCGTCCAAAAGAGACTTTTCCTCAATGTTGTGACCATCTTTTGGTATCCCAGATGTCCTAAAAATGACTTTTAATGATGCTTGTCTAGTATTATTTCTTTCAATTCTGGAATGTTGGGTATGTACAATTTTCCCCTATAAGTCAAAAAAATTTCCTCATTTTCTGAATATCTTGGTATAGGAGATTGCTGCAATTTTTGTTGCATTTCTAAATATTTTGGATCCTAATAAACAAAGTTTTTAATTTGTTCTAAAAATATTGTTTTAATACTACTAACAGCTATTGTTGTTAGAGTGTGAGCGTGTTTGCTTAGGGAATCAACCACCTTATTTTCCTTCCCTTTCATATGCTTAATATCAAATTGAAATTCACTAAGGAATTTCATCCATTGAGCCTTCCTAGAATTAAGATCGGCCTGACTGAATAGATACTTTAAGCTGAAATGATCTATTAACAATGTGAATTTCTTACCCAACAAATAATCCTTCCACATTTTCAAGGCATGTATAACAGTTGCTAATTCTAGATCATATACAACATAATTTTTCTCATTTCCTTTAAACTTCCTTAACTTGTATGCTATTACAGAATTATCTTGAACTAAAACTCCTCCCAACCCCTCCATACATGCATTTTTACACACGGAAAATTCTCTATTTAAATCTGCCAGTTTCAGGATAGGAGTTGTGGTCAATAAATGGTTTAGTTTATCAAAACTTAACGAGCAGTCAATTGTCCATTCAAAATTTACCCCCTTTTTCTGTAGAGATGTGATGGGATGGGCCATTTTTTAAAAGTCTTTAATAAACCTGCGGTAATACCCCGCAAGTCCCATAAATGACCAGGCATCTGCTACATCCTTTGGTATAGGCCAATTAACCATGGCCTTTACTTTATCGGGGTCCACTGCTAATCCCTCTTTCGAGATGATATGCCCAAGATACTAGATTCTAGTTTTATAGAATCAACACTTTCTAAATTTTGCATATATTTTATTTTCTCTTAAGGTTTGCAACACCAACATTAAGTGTTCCTTGTGCCTCCTCATTCCTGGAATAGACCAAAATATCATCAATAAACACCAATGCGAACTTATCCAAATACTTGTTGAGTACATTGTTCATTAGACACATGAAAGTTGCATGAGCATTAGTCAAGCCAAATGGTAACTCTGCAAACTCATAGTGTTTGTATCAGGTTCTAAATGTTGTCTTATAAATATCTTCATTCTTGATCCTCAACTGATAGTATCTCATCCTCAAATCGTTTTTTAAGAAAACAATGGCTCCCCTTACCTGATCAAATAGATCACTAATGCAGGGCAAGGGGTATTTATTTTTTTATAGTTAGCTTATTTAACTAACGATAATCAATACACATCCTAAATGTACCATCCTTTTTCTTAACAAAGAGTATCAGTGCTCCCTAGGGTGACACACTAGGCCTAATATACCCTCTATCTAGCAATTCATGTAGTTGCATTTTTAGCTCCACTAATTCCGGTGGGCTCATCTAGTAAGGTGCTCTAGACACTAGGATTGCACCTGGTACCAAGTCTATGGAGAATTCTATATCTAGATGGGGTGGTAAACTGGGAATCTCTTTAGGAAAAAACATCAAAAAATTCATTAATGACTGGAACAACATTTATTTCTAGCTTCTTACTTTCTTGTCCAATTTCTTCTACCTGAACCATAAATATTTGGCATCCTTTCTAGGCACTCCTTTTCATTTGTAGAGTGGTAGTTTTCCTAACTGAGGTTGGTTTTGGTACACCCTAAACGGTATGATTTTTTCCATACGGGTTTACATAGGCTATAATTTTTTCCAGGCAGTTTATGAGTGTTACATGTCGCTCCAGCCAATCCATTCCAATTAGGATATCATAGGACCCAAGGAGAAGTGCATTTAGATGTATCGTGGTCATGTACCCTTTTAAAGTTAATGGACACTGCTTCACCCGACTAATGACTCTTCTCTTGATACCAGTGTCCAATTGTCCCAGCCAAGCCATTTATATTTTTCTATTTTAATTTACAACTTTCTAATATTTGCAGTCCCACATAGCTTAAACTAGCTCCTGGGTAAATTAAAACAGAGACAGGTTGGTTAGTGAGAATACCTTCTAGCTCAATCATGGTAGACTGATGTTCTTCTTGTCTATCTTCCAAGGTTGCGCTTATAATTGGAATGCTCCTAGCCATGTCATTTATTGTAGATGATTCATGAATGGCTTGTATATTTTGCACTAACCTAGGATAATGTGGGAAGTCTCTTAGTAAATGAGGCTCACCACATCCCCAGCATTTCAGCGCTCATTTCTCCCTGTCTCCATTTCCTTTCCTAAAATTCAAATCAATGAATTTTGACCCTACCTAGGAAGTTGCTTGCTAATTTATAGTCACCTTGTCAAACTTTTTATGTTGATGATCTCGACCAAAATTCTTGAGGTACCCTAGTTTTGATCATATTCCTCTTGTGTTGACCTTGGTTTTCTCCTTATTTGGCCAAGTCTTGGATCCTTCCCATTTGTTTTTAAATTTTTGGTAGCATAACCTTGCCTTTCTCACCACCTCATCCATAGTTTTTGGGTTATCAAATTCGAACTACTCCTTATACACTAACTGCTTGAACCATTGCACTTTAGCTTTTTCCTCCTTGAGATATGGAATATCTCAATAAGTTAGTAAATTTGGATACAAACTCATTTATAGTGAGATTTCCTAACCTTAGATCATGAAACTCTTTGGCACGGTCATCATATTATTGCTCACTCAAGTAGCGATTCTTGAAGTGTTTACATAATTCCTCCCACAATATTATTTTCTCCTCCATTCCCTGTAGATTCTTTGCCTCTTACCACCACAAGGCAGTGTTTCCTTGTAGTTGATAGACAGGTAAACTGGCTTTCAGGTTACTTTCATAATCTTAACCTTGAAATATTTAGTCATATTTAATAATCGCACCCCTGCGTCCTCTTCCTTTTACCCATCAAAAGTGGGGGGCTTGATCTTTCATAATTCTCCTTAGAGTTATGGCTGCATTTTCCACTTAGACTTTCGGAAATAGGTCTTATCTGATTCCCCTTCACTCTTATATTTTTCAGGCTCCAACGCTTCTCCTTTCATTATCTCTGGTTCCACTATTTTCTGGCTTGATTTCTCTGTTAAAGTTATGATCATTCTTTCTTGCTCCTCGTTGGCGTGTAGCAACTGTTCGTTATTGTCCCTTAAATGTGCTAGTTCTCATTGTAAATTTTGTATGACCTCCATGAATGGGTTTGTAGTGGGAGTGGCTCCTTCCCCCAATTCCACATATATCCGATCTCGCGTAGACAGTTCCTCAGTCATCTTACTGAATATATCTTTCAGCTTAATCAAGCTTAATCAACCTATTTTCCACATAGCACAATGAAGCATCTATTAGTTTACTGTACTTTTCCTATGTACATAATTTTCTATTATGGTGGTATGTTAAGGCCCAGTGGAGAACATGGGCTCTGATACCATATGTCACATCTCCTATAACTACTAAAAAAATAATATAAAAAAATATATACTTGTCCATTTCCTTTTAAAGTATGCAATCTATAATGTTGAGACATGTATTTAATCTTAATTTAATTACTCCCCCATAGTCGTATTTCAAAAGTGGCATCCTTTGTTCACATCACCTTAGATATTAGTAGGGATTTTATTGCCATGCCATTATTTATGTTGAGCGCCACCCTTTTTAATACATTTGATTGTCACTTATTATCCCAGGTCTAATGTTATGGTGTGAGTTGGTAATTTACTCGATTTAATTGTATGGGATGGGGTTATCCTATGGTTTTAATCCATGTTACCATGTCTCTCTCTGATTGGCTCCTAGTGGGGTTAGGGCACGAGGAGTTCTACTCTCCACTTGCCACCTCAACTCGTTCACATAGCCAATCACTTGGGCTTGGATTTATGTGTGACAATGTAGATCTATCTGGGTTGAGATCGACAATGGAGGTTAATCCTAAAACCCTAACTTATCTTTACCCTTACTTGCCCCTCTTCTTGTTCGTTATTTTAGCCACTCTTTGTGAGGAAACCTTGTTGTACTCTGCTCTCCTGTCACTAGTGAAGACTCGTCCTTTCCTCCATTCGGCGTGGTGCACCATTTTCATGCTCAGCCCCTCCTCATCACTAAGTCTGTGCAGTCGCCTTGTTCTGTCATTGTGCTTTGTTGCTCATCTCTCGGCCTTATTTCCAGTGCAGAGAGGTTTTGTACTAAGTTATGCCTCCACGTTCCACTCAGCTCTAGATATACAGTACACCAAATTCTTCTTACAACTCCTTTTTGAAGCAAAAATTTCATTTTAGGTTGATGCAACAGGTATGAGAGTTTCTCTGTTACTTTCTTCCACTCTCTCAATTGATAGTTTCTTAAATTATTAATGTATTTTTTTGCTATTTCACTTTACATCCCTTCTCCAAGCATTTGTTGCATCAGCAGTGCCAATGGAACAAGGGTTCGCTTCAGGGCCCCTTCAGGTAAAAAGGGTGACATTTTACTTCCTCTATGTTCCATTTGCTAAAACCTGAAGGGTTTCTCTCTGCCTACTATGAATTTTTTGCTAACCCAGTTATGTTTTCTTTTTAGGGTTCGATTCGGGTGCATTTCCAACCCCAACACTATTTTCCCAATCTCATAAGTAAACCCTTCGCATAATGATAAAAGCCTTAAGCACAATTTTCTTTTTATATCCTTTTTTCGTCTTAAGCAGAGTCATGATTTCATTTTTGAGTTTTTAGCACAGTCTTTTACACAAATTTATGATTTCAATGCTTCCTAATCTCATTTTCTTTTTATAATGTCATGCATAGGTACTCTAGCATATTTTCGATGTATTCCTTGTGTGGCTTACTCCCGACCTATCACACTCTGTCATTCATGGGTTCCCCCCTTACTGCTTCCTGCCATGTCAGTTGCACTTTCGTTTTTTTGGACTCTGGACGATGGAAACACTATGACTGTGGATTATGGGTGTGACATTAAAGTTTATGCTTTTTAGTATTGTGAATGGTGTCATCCTCTACTATCCAGTCGAATTTCCTTAAGTTATATTTATTACAGTTTTTGTACAAGGATAGTTTGATGCCAATGGTTATGATGTAGGCATTGTCATTTTGTCACTAAGGGACTCTCTATTTTGTAATAATTTATTTCAGTTAGAATTTATAATAGTGAACATTTACAAGCTTTCAATAAGAATTGTTTATAATTTGTGTAGAGCTCAACTCTCAATCTTCTCCTTTAATCTGGATAATGGTTTTCCTTTCAATATGTGACCCACTTCTCTATATGTTGTCACTAGTTTATTTTCTTTTGTTGAGTTCCCAGGATAAAGACTCCTTATAAATCTAATTCTATATTATACTAATGGTTTATCTATAATTTCAATAGTGAATATCACTCTTTTATGTGTCAAGTGTTGTAGGGATACAATTAGTTCTTGTTTTCTTAGCATGTACTAATTTAGTGAGGGTTTAATGTGCCTCTACAGTAGCTGAAATCCCTAATTAGGTAAGGCTACAACTACTTGTTTATTTTCCTTCGTTCTATTTCAATTTCTGTGACCATTCACTTTAGTTGTTACCATGTTCAATTTAAGGGTTCCCATACCCTCCGCTTTCATTCATAAAAATTTTTCAATTGGATAGAAAGAATGATACAATTTATTATTACTATAATAACCTACAATTAATGAATGGTGGCCATACGTCTTGGTTTCTTATGCATTTGTTTTTGTCTTACATGGTTGAGAGTACTAGTATGGTTTAGAGTGCATGCCTTTGTTCTTATTGTTTTCTTTTATATAGAGATGTTCTTAAATAACAAAGTATTCTTTCTAACAGTACTAGTGCAAAGTTTGTTTTCTAGTTATTATATTATAGATGATACACAAATTTAGGACTAATGCATGACATTGCATGCATACATACCGTTCTATTTTCATGGGTTCATACAATTATGCAATAAAATATACATATAGAAAGATACTCTACGCTACAGATTTACTAAATTTGATCCTTGAATCTAAAGCTTTTAGTATTTTGTTTCTACAACTAATAGCACTCAGATTTTATGTTATTCTCTTCATCTTAAAAGACATACTATTTTAAAAGTTAGAATGATTAATTGCTAATAATCTATGTCTGCTGTAAAATTAGTCATATTCCTCCACATCCATAATAGCGTATCAGGTATAAAGTAAATTAAAATTAATCTTTCCTAGTACACAACATTTATAGCATAAATAAATTGTTAGTATGCAAATAAAACACGAAATTCATTTCTTCACCCATTATCGCCCATATCAACATTTCCTATTACATAAATCCTAACCTGCATGCAATTCTAACTTTCGAATTGTAGAACAAAAATCCGTAGATATATACTAACCATAAATTCTATACCAATAATTGTAAGCTAACCAACGTGTTACCGATGGAATTCGCTTGGAACCAGAACATTGTCTTCCTCCCAACCATCGAACTGTATCTTTTGAGTTCATCGCCGAGCAGAGATTTCCTATCCAAGACATCAACAACCTGTTGATTCTTGCAATAGGCATTTTTATGCCTTCTTTCCATGTGAGATTTTTTTCTTAAAGCAACGTCCTTCTTTATGGGATTTTACCCTTTTTTTCAAAAGCTCGCTTTTTATCTTTAGCGACGCTTTATGCCAATCTCAACTTAGTGTTTATTTCCAGCTAAGTTCTTAATGGATCTTTCTCTCCCATCCATTAAGTTTATCCAGAATTCTTCTAGATTCTAATCATGGAAAGATTATAATAGTATAATCTCATCTTTGAGTGTTCAATTTCCAAGAAATTCCAATTTATTTCTTATTTATTTATAAAAACATTCATATAAAAAATTACATCACCATTCTATATGCCTTTTCTGAAATCATTGTTTATTTTTAACACACAATGGAAAAATACTAATGTTTTCAATAGGGGGAGGTATTACAAACTCCGTATGATTCATATTTTATTTCCTTCAATTTGAGTTGGAAATTTTTCATCAGGTTTTGTCCTTTCACATCAATCGCTTTCCACCATTCTTATAATTTTGGTATAAATTCCTCACACTAAAACAAAAAAAAAAATCAAATTTAAAGGGCCTATTATGTTGGGCCACCTTTAGATCTATCTCTACGTGAATAGGCCAATGATCAAATCCTAGATAAGGGAGAATTGATGCTTCTACAAACATATCTCTCCCCAACAATCCTTATGATAGAAAAAATCTATCCAAATGAGAGGCTACATGTTGCCTACCTCCCCGATGATTGTTCCATGTAAATGTGTTGTTAACGATGTCAATATCCACAATCCACATATCTTGGATTTCCTCGTGGAATGTGTGTATCAACTTATCAAGCCACCGAATATCCCCTTTATTCTCCTCTGGATGTATGATCATATAGAAATCCCATGATCCGGTATTCCTCTGATACCAACAATATCCAAGATATTTGCTTCAATTAATGTTAACATAATTGCATAAAAGAGCGTGTAAAAACATATGTGTAAATACTTAAAGAAGAAGAAACATAAAGGAGATCACAAAGACAATGCACACAAAATTTTGATAATAGAGTTTGCCTAGTGTGGACTACGTCCCTTAGCCCAGCTTCAATATTGGGGAGGCCACTTCATTCATATCATAAAAAGAAAGGCAAGTACATGGAAAAATACATCATTATACATCCATTCCTGGGAGTGACTTGAAATTTGACTGCTCAAAACACAACAATCACAAAACCAGCAAGTCAATTGCGTCCTCCTGAGGCTTTTGGCTATAAACATGACTTACTTTTGAAAGGTACATTTTTGTCTCAAACTTTGTGCCCAATAATTAATGAGAAATTTGGGTTTCTCCCATGACCCCTAATATTCGTTGCTTAAAAGAAAAAACAAACTGCACCATTGTGATCCTTGTGAAATTATGGTTAAAATGCATATAAACTTGACTATATTCTGCCATTGTCATCCCTGGACCCCCCAAGGAACCTTCAAGATTCTTACAGTATCAAAATGAATATCCTTGAGAATATTCCCCTATAATATACCTCCCCGGAACTCTGTCGCCAAGGTTCTATGTGCATTGTTCCACAACTTTGGTTTCCATTCACACAGTTTTCGACCCTCCATAATTCCGCTCGTTGGCCCACTTTGTGTTCCCTTGGTCGAATGACAAATATGGATTTATATACAGTCGGGTCGGTAGACTAACAAAATTTTGACCATTAGGGTCGTTGGTTAACTATTGGGCATGGAATCCTCCCACAGCATGTTTTGGGGATCAAAGCCCAAGTGTTGGTCAAAGGTTTTGTAAGGTTCCGTGAATTACGGGCACGAAGCGCGAAGTAGAGGTTAAGTCACAGGGTTATCCACCCTAAAGTAATGTAATGTAATGTAAAGTCATGGCAACCTACCCATAGTCCACAGACCATCGGATTGTATAAATAGAGCGAGGCTCTAAGTTGAAAAGATAGTAGATGATGGATTGAATAGCGAAGGAATGGTCTGAGCTTAGAGTAGGGTTCTAAGTGTCTTGGGTTGTAGTGGTAGGAAGAGGCTCTACAACTGAGTGCACAGAGGCCTAGTAGAGTCCACAGCTGAGTGCGCGAACCCCTACAACTGAGTGCGCAAGGCGGTGTCGAGTCCGTAATTACGATTGAAGATTAATAAAGAGGAGTTGATTCTTATTTTTGTGTATTTGTTGTGCATTATCTTCTTTATGTTTATATTGGTTTATGTATCACGCGCACTGATATGATTGCTAAATATGTTGTAATAACCATAAATCTTACACACACAAGTTAAGTAATCAGTTAATTAGCAAGGAACTTGGGTATTATATGGGTCGTGTCCCGAGTAGGGTTGCGTGGAAACAATAGCACAAGTTGCAAAGGACTAGCAAGTGCACGTAGCGACGAGTCAGACCGAGAACCTCCAGAAACCCGTCAGACATCCCCAGGGTGTGGAAACCTAGTTCTAGCACCCTCCCATACTACTTCGGGTGAGACCTCAGTCCACGCTCCGTGAACAATTGCCGAGAGGGCCAGTAGTATCGGGATTTGCTTGGCTAAATCACCTCTGAACCTGGGTCAGGCCCATACAAGCCAAAAAATGGTTCCGTTGCCGAGACCGAGATCTGCATAAAGGATGTCTGATGTCGTGCCACTGGAATCCAACGAAGAAAAAAAATGAAGAGTGGTTGGACAAGAAGATTCGCGAGTTCGCGACACAGGAGAACAGGAATCCGTAATTGTCTAAGGAACAGTGGTTGGAGCGTTACTTGTACATGGAAATCCATAAAATTTTCTTTGCATCTTTTCTGTCTAAGTTGTATGAGTGGATTACGTAGTTAGCAGACAGTCAGGGAAGGTGTATTCTCAACAAACCAATAGTTTGGACTCCAAAACTAGTGCACAAACTAGAAGCATCAGAAAATAAGATAGCGTGAGCTATGGACCACTAGCTCAACCGAATAATAGGAGGATTTATCACTGGGTTCGCAGTAGACACGGCCGTCAGCTATAGTGAGGCAAAGCAACGTTTTATCAAGGGACCGCGAGGTAAGTATATTAAATCCTTGAACACTTGGATTAAGATGTTATTGTGTCAAAAGCGGGTTATGTGAATAAATTAATGTTTGGGATTATGCGAAGTGGGAAGATCTACAGAAGCAGAGGTAGTGAGGAGTTGGAAAACAGTCCCTTAATTTCAGCCTCGCAAGAAAGTGAGGAGGAGCTTGCGAAAGCTTCTCTGAGAAGTGCGGTCAATTTGATAAGACATAGAATTCCACGTTTACCGCCCCCACCCACACCACCACCTGTTTCACTCCCCTCACTTCCATCTCCACCCACTTCACCTTTGCCACCACCGCAGTTTAGTATCACGAGTGCAATCAAACTACCGGTGTTCAGAGGAGTAGGAAATGGAGATCCGAACCAATTTTGGTTCATGGTAAGAGCAGCATGGGAAGCACAGGGCGTTGTGGATGATAATATTAAAAAGGCTACACGGGTGAGCGTGTTGTAGGATCACACATAAACATGGTATATCAAGCATTCTAATGACCACCTAAGCGTAGGAATTGCAGAGATCCAGACCACGCTAAACAGGGAATTTAGCAGGCCAAAATCAGAGACACAATCAATCATCGGGTTTAAGGAGATCACGATGCTCCTGGGCGAGACCCCTTGGGATCTGGATGAAACACTGAAGAGTAAAATCCGCGAAGCCAATATGACGTTAACAGATGCACAACATCACGCATGGTTTTGTGGCCTCACTTACGCCACACTTAAGGACGCTGCTGTCACAACAAAAACTTTCCACCCAGGCTGAAGCGTTGGAGATGGCAATGAGATTGCATGAGACCCCTATACAATACCCTAGGTTGGGAGTCCAAGAAATCCACACGCAACTACAGAATCTATGTCTGGAGATGCAAAGTTTGAAATAGGATAGGACAACTCAGCCGGAGGTGCGCGGGGAAGTATGGTGCATAAAATGCAAAGGCCAAGGGCACGACAAGGACCATTGTCTAGCGTTTGCAAACTACTTGGCAAGGGGAGGGCCAATACTGTTAAGACTGGAGGCACATGCAGGGTCGATTGTGGTGTCTGCATTATGGTGTGTGATCTGCTAGATAGGAGGAAAACACACCACGGATAATTGTCATCTGTTGCAGAAGTATACACAAACATCCCAGCAATTGTTTTATAATTTCTGCAGTTCGGTAGGCCACAACGAACACACCTGCCAAAGCTATGAACTAATGATGGATCGGACTCTTGACTACAGGGTTCAGGCCAAAACGCGAGCCCTCGACCCAAATGTAGGGATGATGCGTGCTAGGTTTCAGGGGCGCAGTCGGGCTCGAGGTGGAATGGGACCACGAAGGGGTCACAGCCAGATAATTTATTACAATTGCAGAGAGCCGGGGCATTATGTTCGCAATTGTATGAACCCAACTAGGATATCATTTTGGTATTGTAATCAGTTTGATCATGAGAGAGAAGATTGCCCTTCGTTGATAGTGAAGATGTGTGAAAAGGGGGTACTCCAGCCCTCTCCAACCTAGAATTTACAAATGATGAGGTCTGAACTGCGCGAAGAAGATCCAAATGTAAACATGATGCTCAAGAGTGGCATGACCACAGGAGATGATAAAGGGAAGCAGCCAGAAGAAAGCCTGTGGGTTCACAAGGCTCCTACAAAGGAACCCGAATTTGACTTAGAATGTGCGAAGGAGACATTCATGGAAGCTAAGAAGAGCTTCACAGTAGCCTCCACTTCAGGTAGTAAGGATCAACTAGAACCAAGGATGGATCCTTCCATGCTCACTACCTTTCCGAGACATGCATGAAACTGTTGCGCGACATCAAGGTAATCAAAGGGCTACAGGAACTTATCACTAGGTGCATGGGGTCAGGAGAATCACGTGTGGTACGAAAACTTGGAAAGCATGCATTCTGCACAGGAAGGGAGATGAGGTTGACTGCGCAAATAGGCGAGTATGAAATGGATCAGGTAATCCTGGATCTGGGTTCGGACACAAATGTACTACCAAGTAAACATGGGAATTCATGGGAAAGCCTACATTATAATGGTCCCCTGTTCAGTTACGAATGGTGAACCAACAGAGGATTTTTCCCATGGGAAGATTGCAAGAGGTGACAGTTGATATTGAAGGCCCGAGCGCGCAGGCAGGATTTGAAGTGATAGAGATTATCGATGACAGCGATCCTTATCCCGCACTACTAGGAATATACTGGGCTACTGATATGAATGGAATCATAAATCTGAAGAAGCGCAAAATGACCTTTGAGAAAAGGTCACTACACGTAGTAGTACCGCTGGATCCAGCGAAAGGAGCGTGATACACTGAACCGGTGCGCGACGATGATAGTGATGATGATCTCGATTGTATCTACAAAATAACTGCATAAGGAGAGGATTGGGTGAATCCGACTGCAAATGGAAGGATTCCGTGGGAGCGTGAAAACTCCTACACTTTGGATTCAGATGAAGATATAGAGCGATGGCAGAATCGGTTGCCCGAAGTAACAACACTGAACTGTAACATGATGATCAGGTCATTGCGTTGTGTAACGACAAAGGCAAGGGAGCTGCCGAAATATGATGGATTATCAGTGGTGGATGAATTTTTGAGCAAATTAGAAAGTGCATTGTTCTATGTGCATTGTTCCACAAGGTTCTATGTGCATTGTTCCACAACTTCAGGTTCCATTCACACAAGTTCCGACCCTCCACGGTTCCGCTCGTTGGCCCACTTTGTGTTCCCCTAGTCAACTGAAAAATATGAATTTATATATAGTCGGGTCGGTAGACTAACCAAATTTTGACCATTAGGGTCGTTGGTTAACTGTTGGGCACAACCCAACTTGGCCTAGATTTTGGTGAAGAATCTGCAATTTGTGTAGCAAAGTGCAAAGTAAAGAAGGCAGTGGAGCGCGAAGTGGACCGCACAGTGGAGTAGTGGAGCATGAAGTGGATCGCGCAGTAAATATACCGCACGGTATATGGTCTTTGAGGTAGGTCAAAGCCCCTCACTTTTGTAAACAAACATGTAATATTGTAAAATGTGAATGGTTTTTAAACCATAGTAGCTTGTATTAAGGGAGTCCATGGTATGTGTACCATGGTATTTTGATGATATATCCCTCAATGTAATAGTTTATATAGGGATCGATAATAAAGGAGAGAATAAGATTAGAATCAAATCATGAATTGAATGGTTTTATTCTTGTGATATGTGGTTTGGAAGAGAAGGTAAGGCTTTGCAGCTGAGTGCGCAGACGACCTGCAGCTGAGTGTGCAGGTCAAGAGCTGTTTGTTGTACAGGAATTATTATTATAATCAATAGTTGTTGTGGAGATAGTCCCACATTGGGATGAACCACGTAAAACTTGTGTCTTCATGTGTATTTTCTTATTATCTGTTGTAACCTAACAGTTTTATTACAGTTTCATTTTATTACAGCATAGTGATGATTATGTGTTTATATGATATGTTTATGTGATTAAATGAATGTGGCAAAGTAATTTATGCATGTTAAAGATAAAATAACATAAAAAAATCCACATTGCATCATCCCTCAAGGCTACAAAAACCTGGTTCTGCATCCTCCCATTGTCACTTCGGGTGGGACTGTGATCTGCTTGCAGGTCATTGCTGAAAGGGCCAGTGATTGAGGGTTTTGTTTGTGCACAGTTTAGATAAAACCTGGTTCAGCCTAATCATAACCAACAAATGGTTCCATTGTTGGGACTGGGATCTATTTGAGGGATATGTTTATGTGGCATCCATCGAAGAAGGAGATTCAAGATTGGCTAGAATTGAAGGAGAGAGAATTTGCAGATCAAGAGAACAGAAGCCCTCATCCGAAATCTGAAGCTTGGTTACAAAGATATATTTTCACATATCAATATGAAGTTTTCTTTGCATCATTTCATGTCAAACTGTATGATTGGATATCAAGATTGATTGAAAGAAATACCTATTTTAAAGGTGGAGAACCTATGATGTGGACTCCTGAATTAATACAACGACTCAAGAGTACTGACAACAATATTTCAAGGGTTGTCGATTTATGGATTGATAGCATCTTGGGAGGATTTATTACTGAGTTTGCAGTAGACCACACCGTGTCCTACAACAAAGCAGGAAACAACGATTCTTCAAAGGAATGTGAGGTAAGTATTTGAAATATTTGAAACTCTAGATTAAGATGTTGTTATGTGAAAAAGGAGTTTTATGGATGAAACTAGATTTCTAGTTTACTTATGTTTGGAAGAAAAGAAAATAAATTTAAGAAAGAGATTGGAACAATGCAAAGTGGAAAAAGATATAGAATGGATACCAGAAAGAGAGCTTGTTGACAATATCTGAAGACCTTTGTACAGACTAAGTACAGTCCTCTTTTGAGTGAATCTAAAAGTGAAAGGGAAGATAGCTACCTTGATAAGCCCCAGGTAAATCTGCAATATTCACCCTCCAAGCTTGAGAATTCACAGAAGCTAGAATCCAACAAGAACTAGGGTATTTTTGACTCCTCCCTTCCCCTCCTTCTACCCCTCCTACCCCCTATCCCACTCCCCTTACTTCTCCCCTCCCCAATCCTCCTCCCCCTCTTCTACCCCTCCTATCCCCCATCCCCCCCCCTCCAAGAATAAATATGGTTGATGATATTAAGTTGCCTGTTTTCAAAGGAACTCAATTGGAAGATCCACAGAAGTTTTCGTTTTTATGAGAAGTTGTATGGACCGCAAAGCAGATCAATGATGAAAATATAAAGAAAGTGCACCTCATTACGACGCTTTGAGATAGAGCATTGACATGGTATATGAAGTATTCAAATAATCATATTAGAACATTTGCGGATATTAAAGTAGCGTTGATAAGAGAATTTAAGAAGCTGAAGTCTAAGTCGCAGTGCATCGCTAAATTAAAAGAAATTAAACAAAAACCTGTTGAATTTGTTTCAGAATTTGATCAAATATTTAAGGAATAGTTGGATCAAGTGAACTTCGAAATAGCTCCTCATCAACAACAAGAATGGTTTATAGTTGTGTTGTTACCGTATATCAAATTACCATTGATGCAACAAAAGATAACAAGTCAAGTTGAAGCCCTACATATTACAATAATGTTGGAAGCTTTGCCTACAGGAGATACTCCTATCCCCCATCCCCCTCCCCCTCCAAGAATAAATATGGTTGATGATATTAAGTTGCTTGTTTTCAAAGGAACTCGATTGGAAGATCCATAGAAGTTTTGGTTTTTATGTGAAGTTGTATGGACCGCAAAGCAAATCAATGATGAAAATATAAAGAAAGTGCACCTCATTACGACGCTTTGAGATAGAGCATTGAAATGGTATATGAATTATTCAAATAATCATATTAGAACATTTGCAGATATTAAAGTAGCACTGATAAGAGAATTTAAGAAGCTGAAGTTTGAGTCGCAGTGCATCGCTAAGTTAAAAGAAACTAAACAAAAACCTATTGAATTTGTTTCAGAATTTGATCAAATATTTAAGGAATAGTTGGATCAAGTGAGCTTCGAAATAGCTCCGCATCAACAACAAGAATGGTTTATAGGTACGTTATTACCGTATATCAAATTACCATTGATGCAACAAAAGATAACAATTCAAGTTGAAGCCCTACATATTACAATAATGTTGGAAGCTTTGCCTATAGGAGATAGTGATGTAGATATGCAACATATTCAAACTCAGCTGACGAACTTAACCCTGCAGATACAAGATATCAAGAAAAGTAAGGAAGTCAAATAAGAAGTATGGTGTATGAAGTGCAGATTGAAAGGCCATTATAGAGAACAATGTCCTATCTTTAAGGATTACATGGATGGTGGAGCACCAAATCCCTTAAATGTAGGATCCAGCCTATGGTGCGAGATATGTAAAACCAGAGGCCAACATCGTTCAAAAGATTGTTACTTGTTACAGAAATATGTGCAGACTCCAAGGAACCTATATTGAAAATTATGTAAATCAGTAGGACATGATGAGAATAATTGTTGAGCTTATGAACTAATGGTGGAGTGTAGTGCTAACACTTATAGAATGCAAGAAGAATATGGACATGAAGGCAGTGGACAATGTAGTGGTTTAGGTGGCTACCAGGGAATAGGTCAAGGTGTTGGAGCTGGTTAAGGACGTGGACAGATTATTTTCCATAACTGCGGCGAGGCGGGTCATTTTGTGAGAGATTGTCAGAACCCTAATACGACATGTAAGTATTGTAAATATTTTTACCATGTAATTGAATAATGTCATGTACTTATGGAAAATATGCAAGAAAAAAGGAATCAATGGCCTGTTAGCACTCCTCAATGTCCCAAGGCTGAGAAAGGAGATTGACAGAGGTAACCTCAAACCAATATTTTGATTTGGAAACAAGCCCTACCAAACCAGAGAGGGCTCTCTCTATGGTCACATCCAAGGATTTGACTAGTGCAAGAATGTATTTTAGGCTAGATAGTTCAACTCAATTAACGGTTTTTTATTTTACAGTTTTTGTTGGATGATGGTCTAGGTCTAGGTGGCTAGGTCAAGGTTTCCAAAAGATGAGTTTGCAGAGATATAATGGGGCAAGGTAGGCATGCTCAATTACCATTATTAATTTGTCATTGTGTATAGGGTAAAAAATTAAGGTTTCAAAATGAGCATGAGTTTCATGAATTCATTTATCAGAGGAAAATGTAACAAAAATATGAGAGTTTCATTAAAACAGAGCATACTTAAGAATTATGTTTAATAATTATGAAACAAACACAAGAAATCATTAAGATGGAAGTAGAGAGAGTAATAGATTCATACTGATGATAACAGAATAAAAAAATATTTCTAATGAACATACTAATGGCAGAAGTGTCCTCAGACACATAATTTTATTAATCAGAAAAATAATTACATAATTGATTTGCAAGAGCTTACACCCGAACTACACAAACACTCTTGCAATGAGCTATTTATAAGCTCCATGTCCTAACTACCTCTAATTATGGATCACTTATTAAATAACAAGTGTCCATTTACATTAAATGCTATTCAAACCAACTAGCTAACTAATCTCCTAAAATAGAGCCTAAAATACGACACATTTGGAGAGTCATATCTAGTTACAACAATATGCTAATTCTAAAAGTCTCCATTAAATAATTAAACATTCTAGAATAATAATTATTAATTTAATATCTTAAATTAATAATTATTTTATTCTAATCTTATAACCTATGATAAAATTGTATTTTTGGATCATCTAACATTCCCCCCTATGATCCAAAGATACATTACAATAGATACCGAATCTGGATGCTGAAGAAATTCAAATCTGAAGAGAACATGAATCAGTTGCATGCTTGATTCATCTCTGAAGGATGCTTGACAACTCCATCATGTGCCAAGCCGCAAAAGGATCCAACTGTCCTTTGCTTGAAAACAGCATCCGGTGTCCACTGACACATTTTGATGATGATTGCCCACTGGCTGAAGATGTCAAAAAAACAAATCAATGTTGCTTTTGCTATGATGAAAGCTACTCACTGCTGCTTTGGTTGTCGATTGCCCACTGGCGAATTTGCTGATGCTCACTACTGATGAAAAATGCCCACTGGCTGATGAAGAGGCCCATTGGCTGCTTCGCTGATGTTATCGAGACTTTCAGTCTAACAACCACTTGTCAATTTCATTGACAGTTTCCCCCCTTTGTCAGCTGAAAGGAGAGACAATCTTCTCCAAAATATATTTGAACTCCCCCCCTTCAGGTGTAGGAGAGTTTCATTGTCGTACTCCCTCATTCAACTACATGAGAGTACCATCATCGATTCACTGCTGGCTGCACTATGTGTGAATGTAGTCGGTTGTAGAACTGAGACAACTGTTTGACTGTGGATGACCATTCCCAAGGATCAATCCATGCATAATGTATCTTCAATCTACCTGATTTGTGTTGGTTGCGACATTTTGCTAAGGAATGATTGTACTTGCCACAATGGTAACAAGGATGGAGATCAAAACACTGATCTTCCATATGACCGGTTCTTTGACAATGAGAACACTTGGGTTGGACATCAACTTCACGTTGTGTGCAATGTTGTTTGTCTACAAATTTCTCAGAACCTGCTGAGGTGAGTGGTTCAAGAAATCCTACACTCACAAACTTAATTGGCTTG
>APFE031646319.1:127717-142387 GCA_000404065.3 Pinus taeda | reverse complement strand
ACTGAACCGGTGCGCGACGATGATAGTGATGATGATCTCGATTGTATCTACAAAATAACTGCATAAGGAGAGGATTGGGTGAATCCGACTGCAAATGGAAGGATTCCGTGGGAGCGTGAAAACTCCTACACTTTGGATTCAGATGAAGATATAGAGCGATGGCAGAATCGGTTGCCCGAAGTAACAACACTGAACTGTAACATGATGATCAGGTCATTGCGTTGTGTAACGACAAAGGCAAGGGAGCTGCCGAAATATGATGGATTATCAGTGGTGGATGAATTTTTGAGCAAATTAGAAAGTGCATTGTTCTATGTGCATTGTTCCACAAGGTTCTATGTGCATTGTTCCACAACTTCAGGTTCCATTCACACAAGTTCCGACCCTCCACGGTTCCGCTCGTTGGCCCACTTTGTGTTCCCCTAGTCAACTGAAAAATATGAATTTATATATAGTCGGGTCGGTAGACTAACCAAATTTTGACCATTAGGGTCGTTGGTTAACTGTTGGGCACAACCCAACTTGGCCTAGATTTTGGTGAAGAATCTGCAATTTGTGTAGCAAAGTGCAAAGTAAAGAAGGCAGTGGAGCGCGAAGTGGACCGCACAGTGGAGTAGTGGAGCATGAAGTGGATCGCGCAGTAAATATACCGCACGGTATATGGTCTTTGAGGTAGGTCAAAGCCCCTCACTTTTGTAAACAAACATGTAATATTGTAAAATGTGAATGGTTTTTAAACCATAGTAGCTTGTATTAAGGGAGTCCATGGTATGTGTACCATGGTATTTTGATGATATATCCCTCAATGTAATAGTTTATATAGGGATCGATAATAAAGGAGAGAATAAGATTAGAATCAAATCATGAATTGAATGGTTTTATTCTTGTGATATGTGGTTTGGAAGAGAAGGTAAGGCTTTGCAGCTGAGTGCGCAGACGACCTGCAGCTGAGTGTGCAGGTCAAGAGCTGTTTGTTGTACAGGAATTATTATTATAATCAATAGTTGTTGTGGAGATAGTCCCACATTGGGATGAACCACGTAAAACTTGTGTCTTCATGTGTATTTTCTTATTATCTGTTGTAACCTAACAGTTTTATTACAGTTTCATTTTATTACAGCATAGTGATGATTATGTGTTTATATGATATGTTTATGTGATTAAATGAATGTGGCAAAGTAATTTATGCATGTTAAAGATAAAATAACATAAAAAAATCCACATTGCATCATCCCTCAAGGCTACAAAAACCTGGTTCTGCATCCTCCCATTGTCACTTCGGGTGGGACTGTGATCTGCTTGCAGGTCATTGCTGAAAGGGCCAGTGATTGAGGGTTTTGTTTGTGCACAGTTTAGATAAAACCTGGTTCAGCCTAATCATAACCAACAAATGGTTCCATTGTTGGGACTGGGATCTATTTGAGGGATATGTTTATGTGGCATCCATCGAAGAAGGAGATTCAAGATTGGCTAGAATTGAAGGAGAGAGAATTTGCAGATCAAGAGAACAGAAGCCCTCATCCGAAATCTGAAGCTTGGTTACAAAGATATATTTTCACATATCAATATGAAGTTTTCTTTGCATCATTTCATGTCAAACTGTATGATTGGATATCAAGATTGATTGAAAGAAATACCTATTTTAAAGGTGGAGAACCTATGATGTGGACTCCTGAATTAATACAACGACTCAAGAGTACTGACAACAATATTTCAAGGGTTGTCGATTTATGGATTGATAGCATCTTGGGAGGATTTATTACTGAGTTTGCAGTAGACCACACCGTGTCCTACAACAAAGCAGGAAACAACGATTCTTCAAAGGAATGTGAGGTAAGTATTTGAAATATTTGAAACTCTAGATTAAGATGTTGTTATGTGAAAAAGGAGTTTTATGGATGAAACTAGATTTCTAGTTTACTTATGTTTGGAAGAAAAGAAAATAAATTTAAGAAAGAGATTGGAACAATGCAAAGTGGAAAAAGATATAGAATGGATACCAGAAAGAGAGCTTGTTGACAATATCTGAAGACCTTTGTACAGACTAAGTACAGTCCTCTTTTGAGTGAATCTAAAAGTGAAAGGGAAGATAGCTACCTTGATAAGCCCCAGGTAAATCTGCAATATTCACCCTCCAAGCTTGAGAATTCACAGAAGCTAGAATCCAACAAGAACTAGGGTATTTTTGACTCCTCCCTTCCCCTCCTTCTACCCCTCCTACCCCCTATCCCACTCCCCTTACTTTCCCCCCTCCATCCCCCCTCCCCCCCTTCTACCCTCCTACCCCATCCCCTCCCCTCCAAGAACTAAATATGGTTGATGATATTAAGTTGCCTGTTTTCAAAGGAACTCAATTGGAAGATCCACAGAAGTTTTCGTTTTTATGAGAAGTTGTATGGACCGCAAAGCAGATCAATGATGAAAATATAAAGAAAGTGCACCTCATTACGACGCTTTGAGATAGAGCATTGACATGGTATATGAAGTATTCAAATAATCATATTAGAACATTTGCGGATATTAAAGTAGCGTTGATAAGAGAATTTAAGAAGCTGAAGTCTAAGTCGCAGTGCATCGCTAAATTAAAAGAAATTAAACAAAAACCTGTTGAATTTGTTTCAGAATTTGATCAAATATTTAAGGAATAGTTGGATCAAGTGAACTTCGAAATAGCTCCTCATCAACAACAAGAATGGTTTATAGTTGTGTTGTTACCGTATATCAAATTACCATTGATGCAACAAAAGATAACAAGTCAAGTTGAAGCCCTACATATTACAATAATGTTGGAAGCTTTGCCTACAGGAGATACTCCTATCCCCCATCCCCCTCCCCCTCCAAGAATAAATATGGTTGATGATATTAAGTTGCTTGTTTTCAAAGGAACTCGATTGGAAGATCCATAGAAGTTTTGGTTTTTATGTGAAGTTGTATGGACCGCAAAGCAAATCAATGATGAAAATATAAAGAAAGTGCACCTCATTACGACGCTTTGAGATAGAGCATTGAAATGGTATATGAATTATTCAAATAATCATATTAGAACATTTGCAGATATTAAAGTAGCACTGATAAGAGAATTTAAGAAGCTGAAGTTTGAGTCGCAGTGCATCGCTAAGTTAAAAGAAACTAAACAAAAACCTATTGAATTTGTTTCAGAATTTGATCAAATATTTAAGGAATAGTTGGATCAAGTGAGCTTCGAAATAGCTCCGCATCAACAACAAGAATGGTTTATAGGTACGTTATTACCGTATATCAAATTACCATTGATGCAACAAAAGATAACAATTCAAGTTGAAGCCCTACATATTACAATAATGTTGGAAGCTTTGCCTATAGGAGATAGTGATGTAGATATGCAACATATTCAAACTCAGCTGACGAACTTAACCCTGCAGATACAAGATATCAAGAAAAGTAAGGAAGTCAAATAAGAAGTATGGTGTATGAAGTGCAGATTGAAAGGCCATTATAGAGAACAATGTCCTATCTTTAAGGATTACATGGATGGTGGAGCACCAAATCCCTTAAATGTAGGATCCAGCCTATGGTGCGAGATATGTAAAACCAGAGGCCAACATCGTTCAAAAGATTGTTACTTGTTACAGAAATATGTGCAGACTCCAAGGAACCTATATTGAAAATTATGTAAATCAGTAGGACATGATGAGAATAATTGTTGAGCTTATGAACTAATGGTGGAGTGTAGTGCTAACACTTATAGAATGCAAGAAGAATATGGACATGAAGGCAGTGGACAATGTAGTGGTTTAGGTGGCTACCAGGGAATAGGTCAAGGTGTTGGAGCTGGTTAAGGACGTGGACAGATTATTTTCCATAACTGCGGCGAGGCGGGTCATTTTGTGAGAGATTGTCAGAACCCTAATACGACATGTAAGTATTGTAAATATTTTTACCATGTAATTGAATAATGTCATGTACTTATGGAAAATATGCAAGAAAAAAGGAATCAATGGCCTGTTAGCACTCCTCAATGTCCCAAGGCTGAGAAAGGAGATTGACAGAGGTAACCTCAAACCAATATTTTGATTTGGAAACAAGCCCTACCAAACCAGAGAGGGCTCTCTCTATGGTCACATCCAAGGATTTGACTAGTGCAAGAATGTATTTTAGGCTAGATAGTTCAACTCAATTAACGGTTTTTTATTTTACAGTTTTTGTTGGATGATGGTCTAGGTCTAGGTGGCTAGGTCAAGGTTTCCAAAAGATGAGTTTGCAGAGATATAATGGGGCAAGGTAGGCATGCTCAATTACCATTATTAATTTGTCATTGTGTATAGGGTAAAAAATTAAGGTTTCAAAATGAGCATGAGTTTCATGAATTCATTTATCAGAGGAAAATGTAACAAAAATATGAGAGTTTCATTAAAACAGAGCATACTTAAGAATTATGTTTAATAATTATGAAACAAACACAAGAAATCATTAAGATGGAAGTAGAGAGAGTAATAGATTCATACTGATGATAACAGAATAAAAAAATATTTCTAATGAACATACTAATGGCAGAAGTGTCCTCAGACACATAATTTTATTAATCAGAAAAATAATTACATAATTGATTTGCAAGAGCTTACACCCGAACTACACAAACACTCTTGCAATGAGCTATTTATAAGCTCCATGTCCTAACTACCTCTAATTATGGATCACTTATTAAATAACAAGTGTCCATTTACATTAAATGCTATTCAAACCAACTAGCTAACTAATCTCCTAAAATAGAGCCTAAGATACGACACATTTGGAGAGTCATATCTTGTTACAACAATATACTAATTTCTAATTGTCTCCATTAATTAATCATTCTAGAATAATAATTATTAATTTAATTAATAATTATTTTATTTCACCCGGATGTGGGTGTCCGAAGGGCAATTAAGAGGGATAACAGACTGCCACGCGGAGAGGACAACGGGCAGCTGTTTCGATCCTTGGAAGAGCATTTAGAATGAAACGCATTCATTGTGAGCCGCCAGGAATGAAGAGCATTCAAGGCACTTCAATGCAGCGTCCGAATCAAGGAATGAGCCGAAGCTATATTAGGATGTCGCAGGACGAACTGCAAACACTCGACCCGGTTCAGTTTAGGCCACATGTTGAGAGGGAAAGGTTAGTGTTCAGGCTTGTCTTCAGTCAAGTGCCTATGTTTTCAGCCCCTCTGCAACTGTGTGAAAGAATTGGCAGAGAGACGCATTCAGGGGTGCCGCGACTCTGCGGCGACATTGAGTTTCTGGCTGAAGAAACCAGCAATCTCAACCTTGGGATTGCCTCGTGCTTGCTCCAGAAGCCAACCAGGTTACATTTGGTATTTGGGCAACCTTTGTCCGCTAAATTTCCAGCTGCAGCCAAGACAATTACCATGGCTCCTCGGTACAGAGCCACTCCTCGACGGGGGCGTCATCATGGTCAAAGAGGTGGTGCCGGAGGGCGAGGAATTCACAGCCCCTGTAGAGTCTCTCCTCTCGCTTGTGCTTCTCCGTCCTCGAATAGATCAGAGGATTCGGGGCATTCCATAAGCAATACGGTTCAATCGGCCAGGTTTCATTACCGTCGTCGAACCAACAGGCCTTTCATTTCTGCTCTGATTACAGTCATATTTGAGGAGGAAGATGCGGAGGAAGGACCTTCAGAGGAACAATCCCCCTGGAACTCCAACAATTCCTCGCCAAGCCGGGAGAGGAAGGACAGTTCATACTCCCCATCTTCGCAAAGCAAATTGGTGGATGAGACCTCTCCAGCACCAACAGAAGAACAGGCCGAGGTTCTGGCGGAAAGTGGAAGTATGTTGGATTCGAAAGGGCCTGAGTTGGTTCAAGAACAGGCTATGATTCCTCAGGAGAGGGAAAAACCCAAGCCAACCTCACCACAGCATCAAGGCCCGCCCAAGATGCCGGATTTCTACTATGCCAACACTTTGTACCCCAAGCTGCCGCCAGGCATGAAATTGGAAGACGTTCCGGAAGGCATGGAGATTTCATGGGAACCCCTGGACGAGTTCAACGTGCAAAGCTCTGGAAATTTCAAGTAATCTATTTTCTCCTGCTCTTTTTTGGAGGTATGTTCATTTTTTGTTGGATGCTTGTTCGGTTTCGGTGGTTGTGTATTCGGCAATGTTTAGTCGCTGGTTCGGTTGGTTGCGGTTTCTAGCTAGTTGCGTGTCTGCCGGCTTGGTTCTGGGCGCGGCATTTTGGTTGCTGAAGCCCCCTTCAGCACACAACTTTCCTATATCTTTGGCTTCTCCAGCATTCAGGCAGCTTTTCTGTAGTGAATCATCTTGCTTATGAATTTTCCACTCTGTGATACAACTTTTGTAAGGGGCATCAGCCTCAGTGGAACTGATAATTTTGATGCTAGCTTGAAAGAGAGTTGTGGTCTTCAATGGCACTCTCAAGGGTTAAAACCTCTTGTACATATTTTTCTCTTCTTTTTAATATAATATAGCTTAGTCTTTGCATAGAAAAAAAATATATTTTATTTCAATTTTATAACCTATGATAATAAATTATTTTTGGATCATCTAACATTCCCCCCTATGATCCAAAGATACATTACAACAGATACCAAGTTCATCTCTGAACTTAGTAAATTTTATTCTGCCAAATCTGGATGCTGAAGAAACTGCAGTATGAAGAGACTGAGTCAGCTGCATGACTGATTCATCTCGAAAGGACGCTTGACAACTCCATCATGTGCCAAGCCGCAAAAGGATCCAACTGTCCTTTGCTTGAAAACAACATCCGGTGTCCACTGACACAATTTGATGAAAAACAACTCAATGTTGCTTTTACTATGATGAAAGCTGCTCACTGCTGCTTTGTTGTTGGTCGCCCACTGGCGAATTTGTTGATGCTCACTGCTGATGATAACTGCCCACTAGCTGATGAAGATGCCCACTGGCTGCTTCATTGATGTTGTTGAGACTTTCAGTCGGACAACCACTTGTCAATTTTATTGACATTTCCCCCCTTTGTCCGCTGAAAGGAGAGACAATATTCTCCAAATATATCTGAACTCCCCCCCTTCAGGTGTAGGAGAGTTTCACTGTTGTACTCCCGCGTGCAACTGCAAGAGAGTACCATCATCGGTTTACGGCTGGCTGCACTATGTATGATTGTAGTCGGTTGTAGAACTGGAGATGAGCAAACTGTGAAGAATGTTTAACAACTGAATATGTTGTGCCATCTGAACTTCCTCACTTGAAATCAGGCTCTCTTGTCGGAGATCACTTGAAGGACAGGCTCGCTGGAATGTGACTTGAATGGCACGCTCGCTTGATTTGTTGTTGATTGCACTTGCTAGAGTTGTAAAATTTTCTCGCTTAAACTCTGGAATTCACGCTCGCTTGGTGACGATCGCGTTTGTTTAAGCGCTCACTTGACTTACTTGATGAATTCACATTCACTTGAAGGAATAGCCATGCTCGCTTGATGTCGATGTCAACTTGATTGATTTTACTTGTTTGATGATTACTGCAATAAACTTCACTCTGGCTCGATTGATGTGTTGATTTTTGCACTGAATTAATGCAGTTTGGTTGAATGAATAATCACGCTCACTTGCAGGAGATGTAAACTTGTTGCTTGTTTTCTTTAGAGTTAAAATTCATGCATTCACTTGATTTTTCTTTAAAGGAAGGGTGTCGAACACTGTCGAAAATGCACCCAAAAAAGTTTATAATGATTTTAATGACTCACTACAATGAATTCAATTCGACTCAATTCAAGACTCGGGTGTCGGTTTCAACCGAGAATGCACCCTTACAATTCAATGTGATTTGAGTTTGATTACAAGTTCAACAATGTTGATGTAGACTTTGCTTTGAAACGTTGAAGTTTACAAATTCATTAACTTGATTGAATTTGCTTGTTGAAGTAGAATGTCGATGTTGAAAACTTTGATTATTTGTTGTAGTGACGCAAATGCATGTGTTGAGCTTAATTATCCTTCCTTGATGCTATTCTGTTACAAGTCTTGTGCTTGCTTGCATTGAACTTCATGTGTGTTAAATGAGATCATTTATGCATCAAAACTAGACACAAATCAAAAAGCAAAAACATGAAGCCATAAAACACATGCACCATCAAACACACATAGTGTACCTTAGATCCCCTTATTCAATTTCGGGCGGATCTAGGACACATCAGCACCACAAAAATGATATCTTTATTGAGTATTGATATCATCAACCTTTCATCTTTTACAACATTGTCATGAAAGCTTTCTCAAACAATCTGACACTCGCAATTTTTGGAAGCAAATGTGGTCAAAAACCTTACTCAACCTCCTACATCAATGAGCTTTCCATTGAAAAAATTTATCACTCCAAAAATTTCAAAACATCCCCCTTATTACTCCATGAGAAAGCTTTAAAAAATACTTTTAAAAAGCTCACCTTATCACTCCATTACAAAACTTTAAAAAATAATTTTATAAAGCTCTATAAAAAAAACTCTACTTTATCATCCCACTTAAAAATGAATTTATCATTCTTTTATGATATCACTTTGTAAAAGGTGAATTCACGTTTAGTTCCAAACTAAACTTTTAAGTTTAATGCATAAATTAAATTCTCACCCCACTCATTCTCTCACATAATGTGAAAATTAATTCACTTGCATGTAATTTCTTCATTTTTGCTTTTTACAACACTCACCCCTTTTAATAATAGCCCAGAACTTTAATTAAAAAAACGATGCACCATACCCAAATGTTCAATCATGAATACGCAAATGTTCAAATGTATTTTTCAATATTGAGTACCGTGTGTTTGTGCCCGAGTGGGGCGTTGCCCATCCGAAGAGCTTTCTGTCTCGAGGGGTTACTCTGGTGGCACCTCAGCTATACGGACCCGCGGTTTCATCTATTTCAGTCTCTGGCTAATACTTCACCCATAGTAAGCTCATTTGAATATAATATAGTGAAATTCTTGACAGGTAGTAAAAAAAATGACCTTGACCGCCCTCCTTCACGTAGTCTTCGGGCAAGTCGCCTATGATCTGGCAACGAATCCACGCAGAGATTTACTTTATCGTTGCAATGTCGTGGCCTTCTCAGATGACAACCCCTCAAAACAATACATGCAACAGGAAAAAAAAAAAAAACGCAGCCTTTTGCCCTCACACAAAGTCGATGCGATTTTCCTCCTCGGGCCAAAGGAGCCTCAGTTTTCTTCTCCAAAGATGCTTATGTCCTGCGTTGTCAAATGTTAAAAGAACAGCCATCCATGATTGTGGATACACCTGGGTTGTGCTACGATAAGTTGCATCAAACATATTGTATCGAGCTCTACTTGCAGGTGTCCATACACCCCTCTCCAATCCCACTACAAAGAAGGAATATCCATCCAAATGCCATGACTGGATAGTGTTTTATATTGAATCGCAAATCCACACAGCAGCTCAAATATTCAATGGACAGAGGGCTTAGTATATACACACAAAAGTCCACGGCCGACAGTGATGACTTTGAAAATTTACAGAGAATCACACACTTTACCAAAATCCAAAAATCTACCACGGATGGAAAGCTTGCGAGTTGAAGAATTTATGAAAATTGAGCATGGATTGAAATCTGTAGAATTGCAGACGGAAAATTGGCTTGGAGGCTTTAAAAGGGGAGCTTACCGGAGCTCTGAATGCCCGGATTTATAATCTAAAGAATCTGTGGCTTCAAAGGCTCGAGCATGCAATGGTGTGTAATTTGCTAGTGTGCCTTTTGTCCTCCATCTTGATCCACATGCATTGCACAGCACCGGCTTCAAGAATCAAAACGGCTATTGTCAAATACCCATGGCTCACGTTCAAAAAGATCACGACCGTTCAGCTGTACTCGGCCTGCTTCTATATCCTCTGCACGTTTCCTAGCAGCTTCTGCTGCTTTGGTAGCTGCTAGTGCATCCTTCCGTTGCTTCCAAAGGAGAAATTCTGCGTGGGAGATAGGGATGAGACTTTGGTCATGAGTTCTATTCCCTTCCGCACCTTTTTACTTCCTCCTCAAATAAACTACTAGAATCTCTTCCTCAAATCAACTGCAGCATTACCATAGCTCTGATACCAAAATAATGGCAGAAGTGTCCTCAGACACATAATTTTATTAATAAGAAAAATAATTACATAATTGATTTGCAAGAGCTTACACCCGAACTACACAAACACTCTTGCAATGAGTTATTTATAAGCTCCATGTCCTAACTACCTCTAATTATGGATCACTTATTAAATAACAAGTGTCCATTTACATTAAATGCTATTCAAACCAACTAGCTAACTAATCTCCTAAAATAGAGCCTAAAATACGACACATTTGGAGAGCTCATATCTTGTTACAACAATATACTAATTTCTAAATTGTCCTCCATTAATTAATCATTCTAGAATAATAATTATTAATTTAATTAATAATTATTTTTATTTCAATTTTATAACCTATGATAATAAATTATTTTTGGATCATCTAACACATACCACATGAATCCCACTATAATAGTTGCAACTCATGTATTTTACTCCTGCAAATAATCACAAGTACACTAGCTCCACAAGCCTTAACTAAATAGCATCCAACCCTCTCTATCACTTAGATCAGGCTACATATAGGTCAAAAACCACTTTCCCCCTCTCAGGCATCTAATCCATAAAGATAGGAACAGTATACATCATTTCCTCTAACCAAACCTAAAACTAAGGAGGTTAAGAAACAAACTCTCAATTTAGCTTTGGTTGACTTTACTAGCATTAACGACCATCATAATTACATCAAATTTACATTTACAAGACCTATTTCACTTAGTTACATCATGTAGAAACCCAAATTGACTAATTACATCATGTAAAGTCAATTTTGATAGATAAAAACCAAAAACTAACATTCCTAACAGAACCGCAATGAATTTGCCCAAAAGCGCAGAGAAACTGCAAGAAGCGCAACGTGGACTTTGTAGGCAAATTTGTGGGGTTTTCTTGGTCCATTTGCTGATATGAAAACTATTTATGGTATCTTAGTGTATCTAATTTCCTCCCAAAGTGTTAAACCTACAAAAATACCCTTTCTAGGCCTTCAAAAATCACTTTTCCCAAGACTGCTCTAGAAGCGCAGCGTGTGGTCTGAAACAGTGGCAGAAATCTGTTTTTGAGAGGTTTTTTTACTTTTCCTTCCAACTTGTGCACTGACATGGAAACTAATGTACATACCTAACTTGTACTCATCAAAATATATCCAACCATGCAATAAATTCACCATTTGGAGATCCTGGGAAGAAGCACAACGTGAGCTCGTTGCGCTTCTTGTACATCACAAAATTGCCAAAATACTTAAAATTTCAAAATTTGCAAAAAATCTTCAAAGTTGCTTGAAATTTGTTTCTTTGACTCCTTGGGTGATGTTTTAGACAATCAAGGATGCATCAGCAAGTAGATCCAAGTTGTCTCTCTTCCTTAGCTTCATTAGGGTTTGATTTAGCCTCTTTTTCATGTTTTTTACCCTAATTTGAGAAAGCTTGTTTCTTGTGCAGTAGTGCCTTGCCATGTGCCTTTGGAGATTGGTGTTCCTATTGGCCCTCTTGAGAATATTTTCCAAGTGATCATTCACTTTTCCAAGCCAAAATTCCTTGTCTTGTTCAATCTCAACTATAATTAGCTCATCAAAGTCTTGTTGACCTAGTGATGGAGATGGTTCACTTTCTTGCTTTTTCTGCCTCTTGATATTTCTTGTTCTTCGCCTCCTTGGTTTAATTGGCACCTATCTATCCTTAATATACTCAACATCAATTACATCCTTACCTTTTCCATTGTCCACCTCCAAATCTGCCTTAGTTTTAGTGAGCAAAAGTTGATTTACTTGAAGTTGCTTGTTCTCCTGCTGAAGAAATGCTATCATGAAGTTAGCCTTTGAAAGTCTATCCTTGAGCTCTCTGATTTCTGCTTTGTTTTCCTTTATAATCTCCTTAGGTGAGTTTTGATCCTCATGCTCTACCATGTTATCCTCAAAGTGTGCCTGCTCATCATCATGCAAGGGTGCAACATGTTGGTGTTTTGAAGAAGCAAACGCAAGCCTTTTCCCTCTGCCGTAGGTTTTAGTCACCTTTTCCCTAGGCATATTTGCCACTGATGCTCTAGGTGATTGTGCAATTGGTTTACTTGAAGAGCCAACCTCTTATGGCTTTTGTGATGGTGACAGTGTACCTTGGCTGCTAGGTTGACTAGTAGCAGGAAAAAGTGAAGTTGATTGGGTGAATGCCTCCAAAGGCATGTTGATCTTTGAAAGCTAAGGGGTTAGGGAGTGTGTAAATTTATGGGAAAAATTTAGGGGATAGGGATAGATGTTAGGGAGTGTAGGGAAGTGAAAATTCTTAAAAACAATGTGGGGAAGTTGTTGTATCTCGCAGAGATAGTCTTGGATTGCTTCAAGACTAGTACCTGGGCACATCTAAATTGGTGTGTCTCAAATGATTTACAGGAAACTAGAGACACCACTTATGATCTATAGATATATATGTCCATAGGAAATATGTTGGTTCATTAATCCAAAGAAATGAAACATAGATTTTGATACTTCTTCACAAGTTTAGATCTTAGAAATAAGTATAAATATAGTGGAGGCCAAGGGCTTAAAATTCTTGCAGCTTAATAATATTTTGCAGAGTGGGTGAGAGAGTATAAGAGAGAATAGTAACTCATCACATAGAGCATAAGGTTTCAAAACTTCTATATTCAACACATAGAGCTTGGGGTAGTGAGGATTTCTATGCTTATTTGGGTTACAAGCAAAAATAATGAGTGAAGGAAGAACTAAAAGTTATTATTCATGTGCTGCAAATTTAAATATATCATCTCAATAGTCCTCACAAGCATATACATAAACAATTTTAGGCAAATGATTCTGTGAAACAGCTACAGGAATTTGCATTAACATGTAGATACTAATGAATTTCTGAGGGAGCTTGAAACACATCTAGCAACAATAATTACATGAATTCATGCAAGAATCATGAACATAAAATGAGTTAGACAAAGGGGAACACATACTATAATCCTTTGAAGAAGGAATCGACATTGTTTCCTTGATATTCTGAAAAGATCTGTATGACAAAGGAAACACATCTGAAATTATAACACGCAGTGTTTTCCCTAGAATTTCTGAACCTGAATTAAGTCTTGCTTTCCCCTATTTATCAAAGGGGAGCAAGGAGCTAGATTATAGCAAAAATGTTTATCTCTAGACTTAGTTGTCAAATCGACTAGCTGTATTAGTCTTGAACGACTCTATGGCCCCAAAAAGATATTACAGTAAATAAATGCCTCCTTGAAGGGAAGGCATGTTACAATCACACATCTCAGTAAATAACTGGACAGACAAGTAAATGTAAGTCTTTGTGCCCCATCCTGTGATTGCATCGGCCTTGGGTTGTAGTTTGTTAACGGTATGCCCCTTTGTCATGCTCGACTAACACCGTTGCTTCTGCCTTTACTGATGAGGTGCCTTGATCTATTGAAACGTGGGTTGGATCGTCTCTAAGTTCTTGTTGTTGCAGTCTCATGTTGTGTAGAGGGACAAGGCTCCATACTAAGCCTTTAACCTTTCTAAGTCTCTGGTACCTTCCCCTTGCTTCCCCATGCTCCATTAAGGTTCCTAGTTGTTAGCTCATCTTCCCATTGAAACTTTGTACTACGCTTATCAATGCATTGATGTGGTAGGTGAGAATCATACCATGAAATGACACAAGTACGAGCCTTTCCTTTTAAACATGTGAAAGCATGTGTTTTCTATTTCCCCTTAGCCCCCTTCATGATAGTCCCTTTTATATGGATTTATTTCTATAACCAAGGGCCTGGACCAAGCGCTTAGCCCTACGAGCGCTAAGGCTCTCAACTATTGCGCGGGGGAGCATTTTCCTTTATAACCTAAAATGCCATTGTTTTCCCTTTACAACACACTGGCCGATATCTAGGATGTGAAATCCTTATACAATAAAACACATAACCTATCGCATTCGGGGGGTACCTTTCCTTATCACAATACTAGTCAGGGAGGAAACAGAGCGGAGGAGAAGTTTCACATTGCGTGATCGTTGATTGCAATGAACCGGAAGACGTCATCATTGCCACACGTCACCCTGTTATTGGTGACACATGGCATCCGGAAACAACACCATAGGACCCCTAAAAATGCCAAAAATGAGTGACACGTGTCCACTCACCATGTCATCCTATGTATGTGCCACGTCACTAGTGATGTCAGCTGCCATGTCAGCTTGGTGGACCAATTAGAGACCGCCATGTGGCCCCCTAGAGGAGAGAGAAAAAGGTCGGTCGGGCCTTGGTTTTGTAGGGCATTCCTTTGTATTTGAAAATCATATCTCCTTGAGACTTTTAACACAAGCATCACAAATAGGAGGTTTTGGCGGGTCTTTTTGAGTCGACACCCCATCGAATTTTTGATCGTCGATCTCTAATGGACGAGAGAGAAAGGGAACACCTGACCCTTGGTTTTTCCATGTTTTTTTGTGGTAACACTTTCCAGCCCCTCCCCGATGGTGCAACATAATATCTCAGTATCATCCTCCCACATGTTTTGTATTATGTCGTAACTGATGGACTGTTGGGACTGCGATACGCCAATTATGCGATAAAAGTTGTGCCCGGACGC
>APFE031646319.1:102717-122717 GCA_000404065.3 Pinus taeda | reverse complement strand
AACTCAGGATATAGAGCTTAGAGTACCAAGAATTCTATATATAAAATATAGAGACTGAAACCATAAGATTTACTATAACTATCTGAGTGACACGAAGATGTAATGGACAGAGAAGAAATGAATGATATGCTTCACGCAATATAGTTTTGGAAATATAATTTCAACCCCTCATGTGGGCATATGCATTAACACTTTAACACAGATGAATCTATAGACAAGTCTGAAATATCAGAGTATCTATTATCACATGAATTCAAAGAGGAAAACATACAAGATGAATGAAACATAGTAACAGACTATAATACATCAAAGGAGGAAGCACCACTACTCCTATAGTATTCTGAAAGATCTATGTGACCAAGTGATACAGTTTTCACAAAAATACCTGACTTTCTTCCAGATTTTAGAACCCTTTTTGCAGTGCTACGACCCCCTATTTATAAGAATAAGGGGTTCTTTCAATCATGGTTTCATACATAAAATCCTGGGCCAATTTTTCAGTTGTCAAGTCAGCTTGCTCTCTTGACTAGGGGAGGATCTGTATCCAAAAAACATTAAGAACAATAATAATGGCCTCACAGAGGAAGGCACATCACAGAATCGTGGAGCAAGCAAGACATTAATGCAAAATCTCAGTGCCCCATCCTTGTAATCACTTTTGTTTCATGGCTACATTTAGTTCATGGTATATGCTCCTCTGCTACTCAGCTAACTCTCGTCATTACGTCTTTAAGACCTTCGGCGTCAACCTTGAGAACAGATTAAAAAGAGCCATTTATGGGGGGTTCCCATACTTGGCTTTAAATGCTCCGTATCCCGATTCACTGTTGCAGCCACCTCCAGGACTGACTCTATCACTTTGGCCTTAAATGTTCTATTGAATCCCTCAGCACTCTACTCTACCTGGTCTCAAAGGCTTGATCTCCTATATCTTCCTCTGTAGCTACTTTCGGTGCTGACCTCGTCGATTCTTGTCATAAAAACCTTATGAGCATAGTTGGTGCCTTGATCTAGCCTGGGGGTGCGTTCTCAATTTAATGATAGAAGTCTCAAGAGGAACGAGCATTCACCTCTTCATACAGGTGAAAAGGCATAGAATTATGCCTATGGGATAGGTGAAAGGGCAGCTTTGTATTTCCCACTTAGCTCCCTTTATTGAAATTCCTTATTCGACCGAGGCTAGAACCAAAGGCCCATGTGTTTGGTGCCAAAGTTCTCAATAACTGCACGGGGGGCCTTTTTCTTTATATTGTAGAATTCCTTCATCGATTGATTTCTTGGACCCAAACTCTCTCTAAGTCACAGCTCATAACTTATCGCATCCGAGGGAGGATTCCCGCATATCGCAATCGCACTGCACCGTTGTCTTAAGCCTTTACCCCTTAACTGTTGTGATCGCAGATCTGCAGGGTGACATCATCACTACCACATGTCACCTTGTGAGTGGTGACATGTGCCACCCGAAAATGGGCCCATGTCACCCCCAAAAACACTGAAATCGAGTGGCATGTGTCCTCTACCACGTCACTGCTGATGATTCCCCAACTCGACCAGACGAGGATGCCTCTTCTTTTCCTCTTTTGGGTTCAGCAAGTTCTTGCTTTGCCCTCGACTTCCCTATCGAGGCCAGATTTGATTCCACTTCAAGAGCATCGATTTGAAGTTGGCCCAAAGTGGTAAATTTCCTTTCTCTTAGTATAAAACCAACATCAAAGTAAAAGGCTCCCAAGAAAACCACTTGAGTTGTAGCTGGGGGAGGCTTTATATCAGCTAGTAGGTTACTAAACTGCTTATTGAATCTTTTAATAAATTCTATAGTATCCTCCTTCAGCTTTTTCCTTATTTCATTGAACCTAGTAAGGAGGTACTCATGGTTCCTCTTTTATCCCCATTTTTGGGTGAAAGAGTTTTCAAGTTGCTCCCATGTAGTGATGGAGGCATTAGGCAAGGATTTGAACCATTTTCTAGTCTCTCCATCAACGGATTGTACAAACAATATCATAACCACATCCAAGCGTTCCACATTTATGTTCTCGGCAAAATCACTGAAGGTTTCAATGTGACTTTGTGTCGTGTTATCATCTTCCCCATTGAACCTAGGTAGATTCTTTAGGTAGTCTTGAGACATTGCACTCAGAGGCTGAGGAAGGTCAAGAGGTGCATACGTATTGAACAAGAAGCCTAGAAGAGCCATCTGGATTAGTGGAGGAGGATTCAAATTTGCTTTGGGGACTAGGATCAAGATCACAGAGCTTGTAGGGGAAAGAGGGTATGTCAAGGCCTTAGACGTAAGTCCTGAAAACTAAGCAGCAACAGGCTGAGAACTGAAAGAGGGAACTCCAAAGGCTGGTGAGATGGTAGCACAGTTTGGGGGGATTTTTTCTTTCCAGACTTTCTTGGAGATTAATTTTCCAGGGTCAAATATGAATGGGGCTTTCTACTGGGATGTATCTGAGCAACTATGTGGCCTTTTAAAAGCCAGGATTATGAATGATAGTGAGGGGGGTGTGGAGTCACCAAGGTGATATGAATGCAATCAGAATAGACTTTGATGACCTATTCAAAGGGTGTTCGACTTTTCGTATCCCAGGGGAAAAATTCCTTCAATAAGCTTGCCTGAAACAACACCAAAAGATGTTGTATCTCCCAGAGATAGCCTTGGATTTCTTCAAGACCAGTGCCTGGGCGCATCTAAATTGGTGTGTCTCAAATGATTTATAGGAAACTGGAGACAACACTTATGATCTATAGATACATATGTACATAGGAAATAGGTTGGATCATTAATCCAAAGAAATGAAACACGGATTTTTTATACTTCTTCACAAGTTAAAATCTTAGAAATAAGCATAAAAAAGGTGGAGGCCAAGAGATTCAAGGTCTTACAGCTTAATAATATTTTGCAGAGTGGGTGAGAGAGGATAAGATAGAAGAGTAACTCATCACATAGAGCATAAGGCTTCAAGACTTCTATATTCAACACACAGAGCTTGGGACAATAAGGATTTCTATGCTTATTTGGGTTACAAGTAGAAATAATGAATGAAGGAAGAACTGAAAGTTATGACTCATGTGCTACAGATTTAAAGATCTAATCTCAATAGTCCTCACAGGCATATACAAAAACAATGTTTAGACAAATGAATCAATGAAACAACTACAGGAATTTGCATTAACATATAGATACTAATGAATATGTGAGGGAGCTTGAAACAAATCTAGCAACAATAATTACATGAATTTAGGGAAGAAGCATGAACATAAAATGAGTTAGATAAAGGGGAACACCTACTGTAATCCTTTGAAGAGGGAATCACCATTGTTTCCTTGATATTCTAAAAAGATCTGGATTACAAAATAAATACAGTCTGAAATTATAACATGCAGTGTTTTCTCTAGAATTTATGAACACAAATTAAGTCTTGCTTTCCCCTATTTATCAAATGGGAGCAGGGAGCTACATTACAACAAAAATATCTATCTCTAGAATCAGCTATCAAATCAACTAGTTGTATCAGTCCTGAACGATTCTGCAGCCCCAAAAAGATATTACAGAAAAATAAATGCCTCCTTGAAGCGAAGGCATGTTACAATAACACAACTCAGTCAAAAACCAAACACAAAAGTAAATGTAAGTCTTTGTGCCCCATCCTATGAACGCATCGGCCTCGGGTTATAGTTTGTTCATGGTATGGCCCTATGTGTTGCTCAACAGACCTCGTCGCTTCTACCTTTACTATTGAGGTTCCTTGATCTGTTGAAATGGGGGTTGGGTCATCTGTGAGTGCCTATTGTTGCATCCTCGTGTTGTGTGGAGGGACAAGGCTCCATACTAATCCTTTAACATTTTTTAGTCCCTGGTACCTCCCCCTTGCTTGGCCATGCTCCATTAAGGTCCCTAGATGTCGGCTCATCTACCAATAAAAACATTGTACTGCGCTTATCAGTGCATTGATGTGGTAGGTGAGAAGCTATTCCCTTTTATATGGCTTTCTTTATATAATTGAGGGCCTAGACCAAGAGCTTATCCCTGTGGGCGCTAAATCTCTCAACTGTCGTGCGGGGGAGCCTTTTCCTTTATAACCTGAAATGCCATTGTTTTCCCTTTGCACCACACTGGTCGATATCCCGAACGTGAAATCCCTATATAATAAAACACATAACCTATCGCATCTAGGGGGTCCCTTTCGTTATCGCAATCGCAACCGAGGAGGAAACACAGTGGAAGAGAAGTTTCACATTGTGTGATCCCTGATCATTTATTGCGATGAACCCATTGATGTCATCACTGCCATGTGTCACGTTGTGAGTGGTGACATGTGGCATCTGGAAATAGCCCCATAGGACCCCTAAAAATGCCAAAAATGAGTGACATGTGTCCACCCTCCATGTCATCCTTTTTACGCGCCACGTCACTAATGACATCAGCTGCCATGTCAACTCGGTGGACCAATCAAAGTCTACCAAGTGGCCCCCTGGAGGAGAGAGAAAAAGGTTGGCTGGGCCTTGGTTTTACAAGGCATTCCTTTGTATTTGAAAATCATCTCTCCCCTGGGCTTTTAACACAGGCATCGCAAATCGGAGGTTTTGGCAAGTCTTTTTGAGTCGACACCCCACCGAATTTCCAATCGCCTATCGCCGATGGAGGAGAGAGAAAGGGAAGGCCCGACCCTTGGTTTTTCCATGTTTTTCTATGTTAACATTTTCCAACCCCTCCTCAGTAGTGCAACATATTATCGCAGTATCAACCCCCTGCATGTTTTGGAGTATGTCGTAATTGATGGACAGTTGGGACTGCGATATGCTAATTATGCGATAAAAGTTGTGCCCGAACCCGCCAACTACTGATATGCAACATTAGTGATTGGTGGATCGATGTTCCTTCTAGCATCAATGCTCCTAACCCACCTAGACCCATTGATGCTGATATGCAATTGTGATCATCCCTCCAAACCTCTAACTGCGATTTGCCTCCACCCTTATTCATTTTTTGGGTTTGCTTGGATTTTCCAAGGTAGACTTCAAAATTCCTTAACTTCTGCTCCAGGAGTCCATTTTCAGACTTCTAGATACTGTTGGAAAGCTATTTCTGAACACCACGCAATGGAGAGGGCTTGATTTGGCTTGATAGCTTCTATGGCCTAGGAAAAATTCTCCAAACTTCACTGGCAACCTTGGCCAATTGAAACCCACAATGCAGTGAGTGACAACAGAAGGTATGCAAATGACAAAAACAAATTCCTAGCCCAGGAAAATATCAATGGGGCAACCTAGTCTAGGGTTTGTAGGGAAATGTAGGAGATGAAGGGTAATAGGTGAGGGAAGTGTTTTAAGGAAGTATGAAAGGTGTATATGAGTGTAGGGGAGAAGGAAACTTAGGGTTTTACCACTAATTTGACACAAATTCAAATGGAAATGAAAAACATAGTGAAACCCTAAGAGAGGGAATTCCACTGAAATTATTTAGAAGATAGATGCAAGAGAAGAGTGTCAAATGATACTTACTTGTCCAAGAGGTGTTGAAAAGCCTGAATTGTTGAGATGAAACCTTGTGGATGGTTTCTTTGCCTCCAATTCGAAAATGCAGCAATGGATACCATAAGCGTACCGTAGGAGGAAAAGCATAGCGTAGGAGGCTAATTTATGATTTCAAGGAAAAAATTGGTTGTTCAAAAGGTTGGAATGCAATTCGATGGTGGAGAGAGCTCTTATGAAAGTGGAATGAATAATTTAAATGCTTTGAATGGTCCTTTATAAGCTAGAGGTCGATTTTTGCTTAAGTCATGGAGGTGACATCATTGATATTTTTGAGAAATGATATGATGTGACTGCATCATGATCTTATTTGAAATGGAGTGTCACTTTTACCTTTATTCCTTTTTTCCTAAGCTGCTAATTGCCTTTAATGATGACTCAAATGATGAACATGACTCCATTTACTTTAAATGAATGGCATTATGATGACAAATGAAGTGGAAACCTGGACCATGACCTAAATGATGACATATTAACCATTTCATGACCTAAGACACCTGAATGAAGACATGACCATGATGAGTATTGAAGGTTATGAGTAGGTGGAGGGAGTAGCAGTGACCTAGACTTATTAACTAGTGACCAAATTTTTATTTGAAAACCTATTAAAACTATAAAAATTTGACCTAGGACTCTAATCAACAATTTTGAAAGAGTACATTTGATCATAAAATCCTTAGGGCCTTCCCCACGGGCTTCAAACTTTCATGAAAGCTCCTTCACACTTTTGCAACAAAATAAATTAATATGTACAATGGAAATGAAAAAATTCTGAAGAAATCAAGTGAGGTAATGCTTGAGGAATCGACCATTGATTGGTCCTCCTGGTAGTTCTTATCCATCTAGTTCTTCTAACAAATAGGAATTCTGGCCTCTAAAAGCTAAAATATTGTATGGCCCTTTCCACAAGTTATCAAACTTTCCATGCTTACCTTTCTCCTCATTCCTGGCATCCCATTGGAGAACAACATCTCCCAAACTAAAATCATCTGCTTTGATTTTTCTGTCATAGATCTTCTTGATATTTTCCTGAAGATTTGAATTATTTTGAAGTACTTCTTCTCTAGACTGCTGCAAATGAATCATCTGATTGATTCTCCATTGAATATTATTAGGTTCACTGTCAAATTCCTGCAAAATATTCATCACCGAGAAAACAAGAGAAATCGGAAAAACAATGCTTACTCCATATACCAGCTGAAAATGTGGCATACCTATGGACTTCTTAGCGCTCACTTTGTCTACCCACAGAGCATTGATCAACTTTTTGTGCCAATTCTTCTTATTTTCTTCCAGTAACTTCTTTCTGATATTTACCAATGATTTATTTGATGATTCAACCATCCCATTACATTGTGGGTAATATGTCGTTGAACGCCCAAGTTTGATATGGTACTTGTCACATAATTCAATTATCTTCTTCGACTTGAAGGTTGTTGCATTATCAGTGATCATTTTCTGTGGACAACCAAATCGGGACAAAATATTAGACTCAACAAAGTGAATTATTATTGCATCTATAGCTTGTCTAGTGGGGATAGCCTTGATCCACTTCGTGCAATAGTCGGTTGTTGTTAAAATCCACTTGTGATGAGTTGAAGATGAAGGGTCAATCTCGCCAATGAAATCAATACCCCACTACTGAAAAGGTGCTTGGACAGAAATGGGCTACAATGGCAGCGGTAACAACTTTCTCTTTCCTTGGAAGATTTGACACTCATGACAACTCATTACAGTTTTGTAGACATCAAAAAATAAACTTGGCCAGTAATACCTAACTCTCAAGATCTTGTTTGTTGTAGTCTTCCAATAAAGGTGACCACCACAATCACCCTTGTAAAAGTCATTCATTACTTGTTTTGCTTCCCTTTCAACTAGACAATTCAACAAAACTCCTCTCGGATCCTTCCAAAATACAATATCTTTGAGCTTTTAACCTAAATGATCTAGCCTTACTTTTGGACACACCCGATGGAGAATTCTAATGTTGAAGCACATAAACAATATATGAATACCAAGGAGATGAGGTAAAAAATTGTGATACCTGAACAGATGAATCAACCACTTCTTCTTCGGACATTGCAACAATACTATTGATGTCCAGAACATGTAAATTAGACTCTGCCATCAGCTTCGCCAAACCCTGCCCTTTGACCAGCTTTGTAGGCTTAATTTCAAGGTCATACTTCAACATGGACGCAATCCATTTACCTTTCCTACCTTTAGGATCATTCTGCATCAAAAACATCCTTGACTGTAGCGTTTGGAACATAAACAACAATATGTGAATGGAGAATGTACACCCAGAAATCCTTCAAAGCATTTACTAGGGAAAAAGCCTTTTTTCAATGATATTGTACCTTAATGTCGTATCCCTTATGGTTCTGCTTAAAAATGGAATTGCTTGTTCTATTTTTTGGTCTTTTTTCTGCATTAGGACAACAGCCAATGTGTGCTCAAAAGAAAATAAAAAAATGATAAAATTTGTAGTATAATCAGGGTTGATTAAGATGGAAGTGCAAGATAATGTAGTTTTGACTTGTTTGAAAGATTTCCTTGCATCTTCAGACTAACTTACCTCGTTGTCACTTTTCAACATGTTAATTATTTCTCTTAGATGCTCAACAAGGTTAGGAATAAACCTTCTCAAGAAGTTGATCTTACAATGAAAATACTAAATTTCCTTCGTGTTCCTTGGGTAATCCAATTGTTGGATTGCCTCGATTTGTGCGGGATCTATGCAGATACCATCTTTTGATATGATATGACCAAGTAATTTCTCCTCTTCCATGGCAAACAAAATCTTCTTTGGATTTAGTGATATGTCAAATTTCCTGCACCTCTGGAAGACTATCCTCAATTGATGCAATTTCTCTTCATCTGTTTGGGATAAAATTCTGATATCGTAAGGTAACCAACCAAAAACACATCTTTTTCATTAGCAAAAGAGATGTCCATCGCTTGCTGAAATGTAGCTCCTGCATTTTTTAGTCCAAAAGTCATCTTTGCATACATGAAAGTACCCCACGGTGTACTGAATGATGTCTTTACTTGGTCATCAGGACAGACCAAGATTTGATTATACTCAGAATAGCCATCAAGTAAAGATATTCTAGAAGAACCCACTACCCTTTGTAGAATGTGATCCATCTTTGGGACAGGGTAATTGTCTTTCAAGGACACTTTGTTTAGATTTGGGAAATCAATGCATAAACAAATTTCACATGTCTTCTTCCTACCTGGAACCAGATTCGACATCCATTCAGAAAAGCGAAGAGGAACAATGGTACCATCTTTATATAATCATTTTACCTCTTTCTCTATGGATGGCAACAACTTCAAATTGATCCTTCTCAGATTTCGGTGAAAATCCTTTTGATTGAGCTTGATAAGGATAGTATGTTGAATTATACTTTTATCATAAACTTTCAAATATGAATACTCTCATGAAAACACATCAAAAAACTCAGCCAAAAGTGTTGCATACTTACCTTTCATTTATGGGGTTAATGACTTTGACAACTTCACCATCTTTGGCTTCTTAGTTGTACCAATATTGATGTCTTCAACCCCTGTTTCAGTGGGGATCAATGTCAGCTTCTATGCAACATCATCATGATCGAAGAGCTCTTCCAAGGGTACAAGACCTCTTGGAATGGAATTGTCTTTCAGCTGTAACACTTCCAATTTTGTGTCTTGGATCTCCTGATAATCATCATAAAATATATCAATGTAAGAGGTGGCTAATTCTTCCTCCATTTGCAGAAAATTATTGATTTTCTTATCATCCTGAAACACTTTCCAGTACCAAATATTATCAAGGACATCAGGGCAGTGTTTAACACTGATTTCAAATTTCTTATTTCACTGTATTGGTATTTTAAACATCCTTGCATTGATGGGAAGATAATAAGCCATGAAATTATGGTTTCTTGGAATCAAAGATATTGTATACTCGGGAAAAGTTTTGAGTATCTAACACAACATTATGATAGGCTTTCATCCTGGAATTTGTGGCCTGGTATTCCCCCTTTACTTGTTTGATTACCAATTCGGAGTCACCATAAACTGAAATTCTTTTTGCACCTAGCTTCTTAAGAATCTTAAGACCAGTAATCAAGGTCTCGCATTTGCCTTCATTATTAGAAAAATGGAAAGCTATTTTATATGAACATACTCTGACATTATGAGGAATTTTACCTGAGTGATTCATTGGAGTACGAATCCAAATTCCGATTCCATCTCCTTCCTTTCCCAGGAATCCATCAAAATCCATGGTCCAAAGAGCCTCTTCCTCATTAGGAAGCTGAAATTCGAAAGATTGTTTTTTATTTTTAATTTGAAGATGATTTGTTGTCTCGACATAATCTATTTCCTTCTCTGAATCCACTATCCTTTCAACTAATATATTGGGTTGCAAACCATTTAATCCCTATTCTTGATTTTCTGCAAGTGGAACTATTTCAATACTACTTGAAACTTCTAAAATTTCTTAAACTTCTTCAATTTGAATTTCTAAATCAACTGAACTACTATAAGTGTACAAAATAAAAGATTCTAAATCAGTATGTACAGCATGTATAGGGTGATTATTCAGCTTCTCTTTGCTAGTAATAATATATTTCATCTTGGTTTCCTGGTACAATTTCCTAAGTTGATCGAACACCGGTATAGTAACATAAGAGAAATCAAGTTGCAAAGTACCTTTGAGTTTTTCTCCCCATGACCAGGAGAGGAGCATTCCATACCTTGGAGTAATATCAGCAACAACCACATCCATTAGAACATTTTTTGTCAGAATCTGATATAAAGATACTACCAAGTCTTTAATGAGACTGAGACACTTAACTCTTCATGAGTCAAAGGAGTGAATATCCAGTCCTAACTTGTCCATAATGGCCTTGGGCATGAGATTTTGAGAAGCTCTGGAATCTAACATGGAATTGTGAAGGATGAAATAATGGATCCTAAGACTGAGGTAAAATGGTGGGACTTCACTGTCTTCTAAATTTCCATGTACGGCAGGACCAAACAAAAGCTCAGGGTGGTCATCACTAACATTCACCATGTTTGACATTTGATCGATCTTTAGCAATTTGGCTATATGGAATTTATATTGGCCATTCTTAACTAACTCGGTCAAAGGAATGGAAATTTTGAATTTAGAAATCTCATTCTTTAGACTAAATAAGTTAGGATGTTTTTCTACCTCTTTGGAAGTCATATCCTTCTTTTCTTGTTGTTCTTTGGTGGGAATATCCTTTCTCTGTCCTCCAATTTGTGTTTCTGCATTGTTCTTTCCTTTATAGTGGTAGCAGCCTCCTTTTCTTTGTTATGATTTGCAGAGGTTGATTCTCCGGTATGAGTATCTTTTTTAGAAGTTGGCTTCTTTGGGTTTAAAGTAAGTTGCACACTTATGTTCCTCAAATTATACTACCTTTGCACTTGGCTAAGAGCATTTTGGTAACCCCTTTTATAATCTTCTATTTCGACTGCCAACACATCATCATTTGAAGAAACAAATCTCTAATCATCAACTGCATATGGTTCCTCAGAAAACTCATCCTCTTTTGTGAGGAAAATAGGTTGTTGATCCTACTCAAAAAAGTGGTTCTCACCTGTAAACTCTTCTTCTTCATCAAGTCCCTATGCATAATTCTTCTAGAGTGGAGTACGGATCTGTTGTTGTGCTTTTTGATCCTGACCCTTCTGCTTTCTTTGTTTTATTCTAAATTGAGGTTGTTGATGTTGACCTCGGTAATTAGGATTCCTGACTTGAGTTTCTGATATTTTCATCTTATCCATCATTTTCTCCATGGTTTTGATTAAAGTGTCAAGCTTAACATCCCATGAAGTAGAGGGCTCGTCTTTGATTGTGACCTTCTTTTATGTTTTCATCTTAGATTTCTTAGTCAACTAGCTTGCTTCAACACTCACAACATTCCTCTACATTTATTCTAGAGTTGTAGGATTCCTCTCTCTCAGCTGGTAGCCCATGTCAAGATCAAAGGCATCAGGATAGTGAATCAATGCCAAGTCAGGAGGAGGTTTGATGTTGTCTGGGATAGCATTGTAGACCTTATTGAATCTGACAGTAAAGTCTTGTACAGATTCATTTGGATCTCTTTTCAATGAATTGTATTCTTTCAGGATCTAAAGGGGGCTCTTCTTCTCTTCCTATTTCGCCAAGAATAAGTCTATCAATTGTTGGGGATTGGCTACTGAAGTAGCTCTCAAAGCATGGAACCATTTCTTCACTTCACCTAAAAAACTTTGAGCTACGAGGAACATTTTTGCATCATCTTCATCGACTTCTTCGAGGTCAATGAAATCAATTATCTTATCAATATGTTGTCTTGTTGTGATCTTGGTTGTGCCATCAAATAAAGGAACCCTTTGACCATAATTTTGAGGTAATGCAGCAAGTTGTGCAAGCAAAACCAAAGGGGGAAATCTCACCATAAAGGCTGTAGAAGGTAATATGATAGTTACAATAGGGGGTATTGATGGAGGAGTTGTCTAGAAGAGGATGGTTTGAAAGGAGATGATGGTTTAGTGATGGAGGATGACAGGGTAGTTGTGTAAGGAGGTGTAACAATGGGGAAATCCTCTTGCTGATATAGGGTATAAGATTTGTCAAAAGTTACTTTCAGTTGATCAACTAGATTTTGGAGTTTATGGAAATTTGACCAAATCTTATTGTCAAACTTATTAGATGAAGCCTCAGAAGATTGTACATATGACTCAAACTTCACAAGGTCAAAAATTGTTTATGAAAGATAAGATTTGGACTTGGACTGGAATAATGATAACTCAAATTTTAGATCAAAAGACAAATATTCAAGAGCAATTAGTTGTGTAGATAAAGATGTAGTTCTTAGCAATGGAGATGTACTTGTTTCAAATTCTGGAGACTGAGAATTTAGCTTTCTCAAGAGTTTCTCAGGATTGTCAACTACTACTGGAGGGTTGGGATTAGGATTTGACCTTGTATATCTTTTAGGAGCCAGTGTTTTCCTCAATCTACACTTTGGCTCAATTACTTAATTGGTCTTCTTAAAAACTAGAACGTGTCACCCATAGGCCTAGATCTAGATGAACTCGGGAGAAAAATCCTAGGGAAGATTTGACACTTCACTCCCCAGTATGGTCACCAAAAATGTTAGCACTCCTCAATGTCCCAACGCTGAGAAAGGAGACTGACAAAGGTAACCTCAAACCAATCTTTTGATTTAGCAACTAGCCCTACCAAACCAAAGAGGTCTCTCTCTATGGTCACAGCTAAGGATTTGACTGGTGCAAGAATGGATTTTAGGCTAGATAGTTTAGCTCAATTTAGGGTTTTTTATTTTAGGGATTTTGTTGGATTAAGATCTAGGTCTAGGGGGTTAGGTCAGGGTTTCCAAAAGATGAATTTGAATAGATATAATGGGGCAAGGTAGGCATGCTCAATTAGAATTCTTGATTTGTCATTGTGTGTAGGGTAGAAAAGTAAGGTTTCAAAATGAGCATGATTTTCATTAATTCATTTATCAGAGGAAAATGTAACAAAAATATGAGAGTTTCATCAAAACAGAGAAAATACTTAAGAACTATGGTTAATACTTATGAAACAATCACAAGAAATATTTAAGATGGAATTAGAGAAAAAAATACATTCATACTGATGATAATAGAAGAAAAAAGCATTGTTAATGAACATACCACATGAATCCCACTATAATAGATGCAACTCCTGTATATTACTCCTACAAATAATCACAAGTACACTAGCTCCACAAGCCTTGACTAAACAGCATCCAACCCTCTCTATCACTTAGATCAGCCTACATATAGGTCAAAAACCACTTCCCCCTCTCAGGGGTCGAATCCATCAAGATATGAACAATTTACATCATTTCCTCTAACCAAACCTAAAACTAGGGAGGTTAAGAAACAAACTCTCCATTTATCTTTGACTGACTTTAATAGCATTAATGACCATCATAATTACATAAAATTTACATTTACAAGCCATATTTCACTTATTTACATCATGTATAAACCCAAATTGACTAATTACATCATGTAAAGTCAAGTTTCACTGATTAAAACCAAAAAATGACATTGTTGATAGAAGCGCAGCTTCGACTTTGTAGGCAAATTTGAGGGGGTTTTCTTGGTCCATTTGCTGATATAAAAACTAGTGATTGTAGCTTAATTTGTCTATTTGACTACCAAAGTGTTAAACCTACAAAAATACCCTTTCTAGGCCTTCAAAAATCACTTTTCCCAATAATTATCCAAAAGCGTAGCGTGGGGTCTGAAACAGTGGCAGAAACCTGTTTTTGAGCATGTTTTTTTAATTTTCCTTCCAACCTGTGCACTGACATGGCAACCCATGAACATAATTGACTTGTACTCATCAAAATATATCCAGCCATGCAATAAATTCACCATTTGGAGGTCTTGGTAAGAAGCGCATCGTGAGCTCGTTGCGCTTATGTAAATTACAAAATTGCCAAAATACCTAAAATTTCAAATTTTACAAACATTCTTCAGAATTGCTTGAAATTTTTTTCTTTGACTCATTGAGTGATGGTTTAGACAATAAAGTATGCATAAGAAAGTAGATCCAAGTTGTCTCTCATCCTTAGCTTCGTTAGGGTTTGATTTAGCCTCTTTTTCATGTTTTTTAACCTAATCTGAGAAAGCTTGTTTCTTATGTTGTAGTGCCTTGCCATGTGCCTTTGGAGATTGGTGTTCCTGTTGGCCCTCTTGAGAAGATTTTCCAAGTGATCATTCACTTTTCTAAGCCAAAATTCCTTGTCTTGTTCAATCTCAGCTGTAATTAACTCATCAAAGTCCTGTTGACCTAGTGATGGAGATGGTTCACTTTCTTGCACTTTCTACCTCTTAAGATTTCTTGTTCTTGGCTTCCTTGGCTTAATTGGCACCTCTCTATCCTCAATTTTCTCAACATCAATGACAGCCTTACTTTTTCCATCCTCCACCTCCAAATTGGCCTTAGGTTTAGTGAGCAAAAGATGATTTACTTGAAGCACTACAACAAAAGATGCAATTTGTGCCAGATTTAGCACCAGATTTTAGTGCATTTTTTTTCTCAATTGGGATGAGCAGCGTGGCGCTAAATTTGGCTCTATTGTACAATTTTTAAAGAATCATTTTTTGTGCCAAATTTTACATCTATTTTTACGCCAAATTTTTCATCATTTTTTGCATCATATTTTGCACCAAGATTTGCATTTTGTTTTATAATAGGTTTTGCTTCTAGTTTTGTGCCATTTTTTGCTTCTATTTTTGAATCATTTTTTGCTTCATGTTTTGTGCCATTCTTTTCTTCTAGTTTTGTATCGTAATTTGCATCGAGTTTTACACCATATTTTGCATCTGATTTAGTGGCTTTTTTGCATCCATTTTGTGCCATTTTTGCATCTTGTCTAATGCCATTTTTTGCTTCTAATTTTGTACTTATTTTTACTTATATTTTTGCACCAGTTTTTCTGTCTTTTTTACACCATTTTTTGCATCCAATTTTGCACCGTATGTTGAATCTAATTTAGTGCCAAATTTTTCATCCATTTTTGCACCATTTTTTGCATCCACTTTTGTGTTTTATATGTCTCCCTATTTTGCACCATATTTTGCATCTAATTTTGCATCATTTGTTGCATCCAATTTAGCATCATTTGTTGCATCCAATTTAGCATCATTTTTAACACCATTTCTTGCATCCAATTTTGCATGCTTTTGAGCATCTAAATTTGTATCCTATGTTGAACCATGTGTTGCGTCCTCCTTTGCATCCCAATTTGTGTCTAATGTTACGTTCAATTTTGAGCCATTTTTTCGTCTAATTTTGCATTTATTTTTCCACCAAGTTTTGAATCATTTGTTGCATCTCATTTTGCATCCAATGTTGCATCTCAATTTTCATTCAAATTTGAACCATTTTTATGCCGATTTTTGCACCAATTTTTCTACTTTTGTGTCTAATTTTGCATCTTTTTTGGCATCCAAATTTGCATCATTTTTTCTGCCACATTTTTTGTCCACATTTGCATCTAATTTTGTACCTAGATTTTAGTTTGAATTTTCATGTAGTTATGCATAATTTTTGGCATCCTTGGTTTCACCCTTTTTTAGTCCCATTTTGCATCATGTTTTGTGTCTTTTATTACATCCATTTTGCACCCAATTTTGCATCCTAATTTTACACCATTCTTTGCATCCTCATTTCGTGTCCATTTTTGAATCCTTGTTTCCACCCAATTTGGTATCCTTTTGTATGCCCTATTTTGTTCCCTTCTTTGTGTCTAGTGTTGCACCCTTTTTTAATTCTACTTTAAAACCCGTTTTGTGTCATTGTTTACATCTTGTTTTGAGAGCTAGTTTAACATCCAATTATACTCCCAATTTTACATGTATGGCTACATCGACTTTTGGATTCTTGTTTAGAGTTTTAATTTTATTTCCATTTATGACCCCCTTTATGGGTTCATTTCACTAATTTCAATTACATAGTGAAATATATTACAGTTTCTAAATATCATTTTGTTGTAGGATTTAATGCACAGTTAGATGAACATAAAACCCTCTTACTTTATCTTGAAAACCTATGATAGATCAATTAAGAGAAAGGTTGTTCTAAAGCTTAGGATTCCTAGTAGATCAAGATGTGGAGTATAGAATAAGCAAAAGAGAAGGACTTCCTATAAGTCCTCGCATGTAGGTCTTGTTGGAGTTTTTAGTGTAGCTGGGAAGCGCTCCTAGCTACCTCCAAAGCTTGGTCCTACACATAAGAGAGAGAAAAACATGACAATACAAGAATTCCCATCATTTTCTCAATGGCCAAGCCTCCAATATATAGGAAGGTGAAGGCTATGAATATTTCCTAAATTCTTCATTAGTTCAATTTGGGCAAAAGATTTTGGGTGAATAATGTTTCCTCATATAAAAATGGCCCTTTCCACTTTTTAGATGCTTTTGTGCTTAGGAAAAAGCTTCTCCATGCTTTATGGTTCTTTCCCACTTTTGTATGCTTTTGTTTTTTAGGAAAAAGCTAAATATTAGGATAAAGAGATCACATTCCACCATATGAGTTTTTGAAAGTGAACAAGAATGTCACTTTCTAGTTAACTCGAGCTTTTTTGCTCGAGTGGGAATTTTGGTAACAAAAGTTAGATGAAGGGGACAACTTGTTATAGACTAGGATAACGTAGTCCTTATGGTACATAAATTGTATTATAGTCTTACATTGTCTAGGAGAAAGGAGTATTTCAACCAACAACATAGTATTCTCCTCCAAGATGATAAGGAGGTAGTTTCATGTATAACACATTTAAGAAGATATCACAATTCAAATTGATAACTTAATATTTGTAAAAACAATTAAGAGTAATTGAAAACATTCATAAAAAAGATAGCAGTATCCTCATATATAAAAATTCTCCATCAAAAAATCATTGACAATTTTCAATATACATATATGCCTACTAAATCAACACTTATCACAAATATCATTATTCCAAGGTAAATTCACACCATTACATCCAAAATTAGTAATATTATCATACATAATGATTCTCCATAAAAAAACATTAACAATTTTCAACACATATATAAAGTAACAAGATAATAATAATAATATTCTCATCATATCTAATCAAATCAACTAAGATTCAAATGTGTGATTATCAAATCAAAATCTTTCGTGAACACCATTATTCTAAGGTAAATTCACAACATCCATAAAAAGATTGTAATATCATCATACATTATAATTCTCCATAAAAATATTGTTGGTAATTTTCAATATATACATAAAATAACAAGATAAAAATGATAATATCATCATCATTTTTAATCAAATCAACTAAAAGTCAATGTATTATTACCAAATAAAATTGTTTCATAGATATCATTATTTTGATCTGAAATTCATTCGTGAGTAATCTCAGTTAAATAAATAATGAATGAAGGTATTACAGACTCATGTGCTGATGTGTGTCTATGTTATTTTAGGCAACGGATCAATCAGATTGCGAAATACACAGACAATGGAAAATGGAAAACAGTAAGGGAAACACAGTAAGCAAAGACAAGAACACAACACATTAATAAGGAGTTCACCCTATTCTCCAGGGTTACGTCTTCGATCCAGCTTTCAATGGTGGCCTTCTTTTATTGTGTCTTTAAAGCAGAGATTTACAATGAGGAGCTCAACTTGAAACTCATAAAATAGAGGATGCTTAGTAGGGTGGTTCTTGAATTCCCCAAGCCACTAGAGTGCACAAACTCTTTCCTTACCAAGTCTCGACCTATCTGGTCTTTAATGGAATGAGTCCAATGGTGCTCAATTCCTGACAGATATCCTCACAGGGATGGCTCGAACCTCTCAAGCCTGGTTCTGTCTGCCCGATGCTGCCTTAGGTCAGCTTGGCTCTTTGTTTTCTGCTTCTTGCTTCACTGTCTCTTTCACCTTTCCTGTCACTATTTTTCTTCTCTGGTTCTTCCTTTTTTTCTTCTTTGTCTTGTTCTCTGTTTGTTCATGGCTTAAAGCCAGTCTGTCTTTAACAGTTCACTTCCGCTTCTGCCCCTTCGGATCGCCTGTTGTTGTTCGCTTAGAGTTCCCTGCCTCTGCGTCATCACCAACGTCCGACAGGGATGTGACCACTTGTCCTCTCACGAACTATGCTAGCTCTTCCTCAACAGTTCGGTATTTTAGTTACACTGTGGAATGACTCATCCACCAACTTATCAGTCAAATCGGACTTTAGACTTTTATATGTCGTGGCTTAAATCCCTTGTCAAATCCGGTTTCCCCATCGAGCACAATCTCTGCCATCAGATGTGGAGCCCCTAGATCCTATGGTGTTTGCTCATTTCATGCGGTTGACTTGCTCGACCGTTAGCGTGCAATGAGAGGTAGTTTTCTCTCTTATCCATCGGACACGCATCGTGCGATGAATGGAATCGCTCGTTTTCTGCCAAATCCTCTTACTGCCCCAATGTGCCTCCGATATACTGTCAGTTTTGGAGCACGGGACCCGCCTTTTGCCTTAGCACTTTCCCTATGGTTTCCCATCTTCCCATGCGACCGAGCGCTTGGGGCTTTTCCTTCTTGAGGGTTTTTGCCTAGTGATGCACGATTAGCGCTAATCGCGCATTAGAAATAGCCTCCGTTTCCCGATCTGGGCTTCCTAACTTCCATTTTTTCCTCCTGCGTGGTCTCCATGGGCCTCGTTCAATGCGTTTTGACCGAGGTCCTCGTCGTTCCTTGCTCACTGCAAACTGCCATTGTCCAGAGGTCTTCTTGATAGCTCTTTGTTCATAAATTCGAAGTCTGTCCCGATTTGATACAGTCATGGCACTTGATAATTTTTCATGGATCCAATTCGGATCATGGCCTTCACACTGAAAAAGCTTTTGGACCACCAAAAGTTGGTTTTCAAGCATCAATTAAGTGAGGATACAATTGTGTCACTTGTCTAATCTCTATCCACCTTGCACTACTCGGCTTTGAACCCTTGAGCCCTACTCTGAGGTATTGAACATCTCCTCTGTGTGTCATCCTCACCTTCCTGTCCAAAATTGTGTCTTCCTGCAATTCATTAAGATATTCAGGTAACAGGTCATCAATAGAAGGCAATTGACTCTACTCTTCGGGATCCTCAATTAGTGAGGGTTCAAACAATGTCAAGCAATCTGCATTTACGACTGAGTAGATGTGCATGTAAGCTAGTCGATCAAGGCGAAAAGCATTCTCACCAATCTTCGCAAGTATCTTGAAGGGTCCATAGCTGATAGGATTTGGCTTTTTACCTTCACCTTGCATCTTGTCCTCGCTGATATACAGCCAGACTTGGTCACCAACTTGGAAACTATGCTCCATCCAATGCTTGTCATGCGTTCCCTTATATTTGGCTTGGCTCTTTTCCAGTTGCTCATGTACTGCCTAGTGGATCTCTTGGATTTGTTTAATGAACCTAGTTGCCCTGTCCACATCACTGTGTCCCTCAACGGTGGTGTCTTTACCAAAGACAAAATCCAAAGGAGACCTTGGTGTGAAACCAAAACAGGTCTCAAAAGGAGATCTCTGTGTAGAAGAATGTTTTGCTCTATTGTAAGCATGTTGCACATAACATAAATGTTCATCCCAAAGCTTAGGATGCTTGCTGCAATATCCTCTGAGTAACTGGATCACTGTCCTGTTAACTACTTTTGTCTGGCCATCAATTTGTGGATGAAAAGTTGTGCTTTTTTTCAGTTTGGTGTCCATCAGTTCCCACAGACTTGACCAAAACTTCCCCACAAATTGGGTGTCTTAGTCAAATACAATGGAAGTGGGTAATACAAAATGAACCCATACATGTTCAAAAAATAGTTTTGCAGTTTGTTCAACTGTAATCTGTTTATTACAAGGTATCAAAATACACATTTTTTTGAACCTATCCACAACAACA
>APFE031646319.1:25789-64943 GCA_000404065.3 Pinus taeda | reverse complement strand
TGAGGACCATAACCGAGTTGAGGGTAAGATGGATAATATGGTTGACCAGAAGGCGGTTGGTAACCTTGAGGTTGATACTGACCTTGGGGTTGATAACCCTGAGGCACATACTGATACTGGGGTTGACCTTGAGGTACATACTGATATTTATTTTGGGGTGCATACTGATATTGAGGTTGACCTTGGGGTACATACTAATACTGAGGTTGACCTTGGGGTACATATTGAGTCTGGGGTTGACCTTGAGGAATGTACTTCCTTGTAGGTATGTAATGTCCTTGAGGTTGGCCCCCAGGTGCAAATTGAGTACCTTGAGGTTGCCCCCCAGGCATATATTGAGTACCCTGAGGTTGCCCCCTAGGCGCATATTGACTACCTTGAGGTTGCCCCCCAGGCGGTAAATGACTGCCTTGAGGTTGACCTGGCATCATCAGAATTTCTTCTGCACTCAACTGTTTAGGACCACTACTTCCAGTTAAAACCTTTTGTTCGATAGGACGAGGAAATGCTCCTGAAAAAGTACCAGAAATGGACTGATACCCAGCAAGAACAGATGGACCGCTGTATAAATAGGCTTCCGGAGATTGGGAATACATGGATGATGGACTAGACATATTCAATGCAGGAAAATGACCTCTAGGTGAAGGGTGATAAAAAATGTGAGGTGGTGTAAAACTGAGTCCAGGATTTTCTAAAAGATTGGTCAATGAACGGTACCAATCAATACTGCTAGGTGGACTATAAAAAATCGATTCACGCTCCCTAAACTCTAAAATAGGTCGATTATCCGGAAAATGGAAGCTTTCCTCGATATCTGCAATAGCAAGTTCTTTGACGCTATGAGTCCAGCGGGAAGATCTTGGGTAATTACAGTTTCTACCCTAAGAGAACTAGTATCACTAGGAGTCGGAGAAACAAACTCTGATACGGAAGTTGGAGCAACTTCAGATTCAGGTTCAGACACGTCAGGTTCTTCACCTATATCACTAGTAGACGCAATGCTACCAGTAACCTCTGAAATTACTACGGGTTGAGAATCAGAATATTCTACCAAAGAAGGTTCTCCTTCTTCAAGTGATTGATTTCTACTACTACTGGGAGATACGAGAACTCTCAAGCCTTCAAAGTGACTTGGTATATCTTCAGGAGGTTGACCCAGAAGTTTACGGGAAGTCCTCAGTAAATCTACCACAGCAACAAACTCAGGGGATTCACCCCGAAGTCTACGGGAATGTCTCGGTAATTCAGCCACAGCTAAAAACTTTTAACTACTTCACACGCAAACAAAGTAAAATCTCAATGAAATCACCTAAAGTCTCTAAAGAACAAACCAAAATTTGAAGCACATTGCCTACAAGAATCTAAGAGATCAGACACACACAAACCAGTAACTTTCCGGGACCGAAAAACATAGTTGGTGGATGAAATCCAACGTCGCAGGAGTTCGAATACAGAAATAGCGGGTTGGACAAGTTACCGCTGGCAACCTGCTTAAATGAATAGGACTGGAACCAAGTTTCTCCACTTTAAACCGTCTCGATGTGAAGAGAAACCCCCCAGAAAATCCAAGTGAGTCTAGCCAACGTCTGCTCCAGGTACAGTGGGATCTTCCCGCCACCGTCACCTTAGGAAGAATCCTAGAGAATATGGACACTAAGGTTACCAATAGAAACAAATACACTTGGGGGAACATTCTACGATCCGATATGCACGCAAGGGCAGAGTAGCAAGGTCAATACCCTTGAAGGCTCCTCGAAATAAACCGAGGTTTACTAACAAGTGACCCCAGGCTCCTCGACAATAATTCAAGGTTTACCATTTGTAATACGTGAATATCTAGCATATTTCCCAATGAGGAAGGATTGATTCCCACACTGGTTCGGACACGATCTCGTGCTTCTCCATTAAGAGGAGCTTTCCCAGAGTATAAACGTAACAATTGGATTTCTCCTATCAAAAGATAAAGCTACTTGTTTGTTTTACTTATCTTGGAGAGTTAATTACTCCCTACTCCAAGATACTAGCCTAAGCTATATTGGTGTATCAGAGCCCTAGAAACAAAAATTTTCTAGATTGATTTTATATTAAGCGTGATTTTTAGTGGTTTTTGATTAAGTCAAAAGGTGATGGAGATGAAACTTATGGTGTAAAGACTCGACAAAAAATCACTATAAAGATGCACTTAAGATGACTAACTAATCTTTTCTCTTCAATGAAGTTCTAGCTAAGAAAGAGTTGGAAGATGCAAATACTTTAAAAACACAAATCTTTCTTTAACAATCAAATCAAAAGAAGAGTATTTGTTTCAATGCACTCAAAAACGAGCCAACTAATTATTTTCACAAGAAGTTCTCTTTTCATTCAAAAACTCAAATGCTACTAAGAACAAGATTTTTCTTCAAAAGAGACCTTTCATTTTCCTAAAAGCATTAAAAACTATAACTAAAGCAATCTTTGAGAAAACTATTTAATGAAGCAAACTTAAGCTCTATAAACTAACAAAACCATATTTGAAGTAAAAAGCTCACAAACGTGTTTTTGAGGATGTTTTACTTGGTCACATCAAACCAAGGACTAATTTGTTCAGAATCACAAATAAGTCAAGAACAACCAATTTTGCATTCCCTTTTTTAAAAATGAAAATCCAAACTTTAAATCACAAGTCTATCGAAGTTTTGTGAAGAGAAATATCAAAGAGGATTTCTCAACAAGGGGAGATTTCAAACATGGTCAGACTCTCAAGAAGACTGGTAGACCCTAAGGTGATCTGAAGTCCCTACAGCCTCTAAGCTTAGAGTCACTACACAACCAAATCAAAAAACAAACCCAACAAGCAAAACTTCTAGGATTTCACCTAAAACCCTAATGCTAATGAAACAATCCAAGGAAAGATTTCAACCAGTCACATGCAGGTATGGGCAGAGGACAATTACTAGAAAAACAAAATAAAATTAACTAAAAGAGCAAAAGTCAAAATTTTCAAAAATTTAGCAGGGTACGCAGGTGCAGAGCTCACCCAGGTGCGGGTACGCTCTGTGCACAAAAACAAAGTGCGTACAGGTACACACTGTGATATAAGCGCAGGCTACGGACTTCAAATAAAGCAATGAAAACTAAAAAACGAAGCTAAATCAACTAAGTCTACCCAAAGCCACACACAACAAGCTAAAAACAGAAACCAAAAACAAGTTTCTCAAGTCAAAGAAAATCGAGGAAAACAATCAAGTCCCCAGCGGAATCACCATTTTGTCAGGCAGAATCAGTCGATCTTGCAGACAAGACAGACCTTCCTAGAATCTAATGAATACCTAATGACAAACAAACCAACCAAACACTATCTTTCTCTAAATGTGTTTCATAAGTAATGGGAAACAAGTGTGTTTAAGGCCTACCTCATGTCCAACGCAAGTTTGGAGATGCCTTCGCTCCTTTGATCCAAGTAAGTTCTTTTGTCGCAAACCTGCAAGCACAAACAAGGCAAACAATTAAATAGCACCTGAATATCCAATATTATAAAACATATTTAACATGAAATTCAAGGAGTCCATGAAACAAATTACATAAGATACTTGTTGAGAAAAATGAGCTTGATTGTATTAATTCAAAAGAAAAGAACCTTACAACCTTTTCCTTGACGCTGTACAGGCTCCTTCCAGGGTCCAACAAGAAGTCTCCTCTACTTTGACAAGCTTCACTCACTCCCTAATGGGGCCAAAAAGGTATGTGATCTCTCCTCTTAATCTCAAATAGGAAGTCTTGATTTCACTAGCATTTCCCCTGAAACGTTCAGCTTCTAACCTCCCTGGCCACTGACCCAATGCCTCAATTTATAGTGCAATGGAGATCAGTTACCAGCTCCTCCTTCAAAGGGATAGAGTCCTCCTTCAAAGGGATAGCTCCTCTCAACAAGGGATTAGTTCCTCCTATGATGGGATGCATGAACCACTTGGAGCGAACAATCCACGTAACAAATCCTTCTAGAAAACTCTAGAATCAACCCAAGATGAGTTTTTTAAGAAAAAAATTGCGCCTTTTGACTTTTACAGGGGTACACACCCTCCCCTTTACATACCAAGCGTATAAGTACGCAGATACCTTGAACAAAAGGTGCGGACCCGCAGGCAAAAGTAAGAGAAAGTGCGGAACCAGAGTTATATTGATTTTTTGATGTCTTTCTCTCTTTTCTCAAGCTTGTTTTGAAGAGCTGAGGTTTAAGACTTGCTTAGGAAGATGGTATAGGTGATGATAGGCCTACACCGACTGCAAATAATCAAGATGACGATATTTTTGTGTAACAGCTTCTATACAAATAATGAGGCAATTTTAGAGGTTTGATTGCTATGAAGTGCATTAGGAGCCTTATATGGTACTGATCAAGTCTTGAAAACCTTCCTTCATAGGTAAAGTACCTCATTATCATCTTCATTAATGGAGCATACATGTTAAGCAATTGTCTAAAGGGAAAAATTTGTTTTGGAGCATCCTTATATCGTGGCTTTAGGAAAGGTTTGTAGTTCTTAATGTCTAAATCCATCCCTTTAAACCATATTTCTCCATGTGTTGGAATACCTATAGCTATGGAGATGGAATTTGCTGAAATTTTGATGTCTACCCCAGCAATGTTGGCCTTATCCCTCCTGAAGTTGTTGGCAAAGAGGCTTGTCAATTTGACATTGGAACCTACTTCTTAGATCTTCTCATAAAAACCTAGGCAACCAGCATGTTGGAAAGATTTCTTAATGAAGAGTGAGGCCATCATTTCTTGGAAATGTGATGGCTCATACCTGGACACTTTCCCAACCTTATTATACTTTTTCTTCTCAATGTCGCTATTTCCAGTTTCCATGGTTGAAACCCTAGCTAAGTGGGAAGCAAAGAGATAGGGTATGACTGCAAAATAGGGGACAAGGGACTATGATGTTGAAGGAATGGAATGGAGAGGTTTGGGAGTGTGTAAATTTATGGGAAAATTTTAGGGGATAGGGATAGATGTTAGGGATTGTAGGGAAGTGAGAATTCTTAAAAACAACGGGGGGGAGGTATGAAAATGACAACAACACAGTCCTAGCCTAGGAAACTACCAATGGGGCAGCCTAGGCTAGGGTTTGTAGGGAAATGTAGGAGATGAAAGAGAATAGGTGAGGGAAGTGTTTTAGAGAAGTAATAAATGTGTAGATGAGTGTAGGGGAGTAGGAAACTTAGGGTTTTACCACTAATTTGACACGTGGAAATGAAAAATGCAGTGAAACCCTAGGAGAGGGAATTTCACTGAAATTTTTGAGAAGATAGATGCAAGAGAAGAGTGCCAACCGATACTTACTTGTCAAAGAGGTATTTAAAGCCATGAATTGTTGAGATGAAACCTTGTGGATGGTTTCTTTGCCTCCAATTCAAAAATGCAGCAATGGATACCAGAAGCATAACATAGGAAGAAAAGCGTAGCGTAGGAGGGTAATTTAGGATTTCAAGGAAAATTTTGGTTGTTTCTAAGGCTAGAAAGAAATTCAATGGTGGAGAGAGCTCTTATGAAAGTGGAATGAACAATTTAAATGCTTTGAATGGTCCTTTATAATATGGAGGTTGATTTTTGCTTAAGTCATGGAGGTGACATCATTGATCTTTTTGAGAAATGATGTGATGTGACTACAGCATGATCTTATTTGAAATGGAATGTTACCTTTACCTTTATTCCTTTGTTCTTACGCTGCAAACTCCCTTTAATGATGACTCAAATGATGAACATGACTCCTTTTACTTTAAATGAATTGCATTATGATGATAAATGAAGTGGAAACCTAGACCATGACCTAAATGATGACATATTAACCATTTCATGACCTAAGACACCTGAATAAAGACATGACCATGATGAGTGATGAAGGCTATGAGTAGGTGGAGGAAGTAGCAGTGACCTAGACTTATTAACCAATGACCAAATTTTTATTTGAAAACCTATTAAAACTATAAAAATTTGACCTAGGACCCTAATCAACAATTTTGAAAGAGTACATTTGATCACTAGTGACTGACAGGACTGACAAAAACTAACATAGCCAACACAGAATATTCAAATGATTACTGTTGAAAGAAGGAATGATGAACCGTGAATTAGTATTGTTACTAGAAGTGGAGTTGCGACTGGTAATAATAAAGCAGATGGAAAGAAAGAATCTGAAAGTACATGGATTAGAAAAATTGTTGAGAAAGCTCTTGTTGTTTATATTCATAAGGAAAAAGAAGTGTTTATGGAAGCAAATCAAAGCTTTATGGATGTTGAGCTTCGACCTCTAGTGTGTAGCCAAAATAGAAAACTAGTTGTGACATGTCATGAGCTTCAACATAGAATCAAGATTCGATGTAAAACCAAGCTTTGACATAGGATCGATATCTGACACAAGATTGAACTCCGACACAAGACCAAGATTCAACAAATCAAGGAGGTACTTTAAAGTATTTTCTACAAACTCATATGAAATTATTAAGAGATCAAAGGGCTTCAGTAGTTGATAGATTATTGTGCATCAAAAGAAACACTGTGAGGTGAGATGTGTGCAATCAGTAATTTGCATCGATAGAAGAAAAATGAGGCGTAGTGCGCAGATAAGAGAATATGAGATGGATCAAGTTATTCTAGATCTGGGATCTGACGTTAATGTTTTGGCAAAGCATACACGGGAATTAATGGGTAAGTCGAAGCTATAGTGGTCACCTATTCAATTAAGGATGGAAAATCAGCAAAATATCTTCCCCTTAGGAAGGCTACCAAGTGTAACACTGAATATTGAAGGGGTTCGCACTATCGTTGACTTTGAAGTAATATAGATAATTGATGATATTAACCCTTATCCTGCATTACTTGGACTTGACTTGGCATTTGATAATATGGCCATAATTAATCTGAAGATGAGACAGATGATATTTGAAGGAATAAATATGAGAGTAATTGTTCCCTTGGATCCATCAGAGGGAGTAAGATATACGGAACCAGTCAAATAAGAGTATTGTGCAACTGGTATAGATAATATCTATCAAATGACAGCATAGGAACATGATTGGGTTAACCCTACTATAGAAGGCAAGTTTACTTGGGAGCATGATAGTTCTTGTACCTCAAATTCAAAAGAAGAGTTGGAAAACTGGCAGAATAGGTTGCATGAAGTATCCACAAGGCGTTGTGTAAGAATTACCAAATCAATTCGTTGTATGACATATGAGGTATGTAATCTACCTTCTTATGATGGCTTGGGTGATATAAATAATTTTCTTAATGATTATGGAGAACAGGTTCCAAAGAATCAAAGGTTGTTAGTTTTGGATATAGCCTGAAAGCTACTTTTGTTAGATGGTGGGGTGCACACAAGAAGGATATAGGATATTGGGAGGAATGTCGAAGGTTTATGTGGATAATATTTGGTTAGATAAATACAGAGATAGAAATAAAATACGATGGTAAAACTAATCCTAGGGGGCATATCCAGTTATGTACTACAGCATGGAAGGAGATTCCACAACAAGAATGGATACATGGGTTTAATATTCATACATTAGAAACAATCCCTAAGAACTGGTACCTAGAAACATAGCTTTGACATGGTACTATGGATTGGGCAGACATGGTTGATGGTTTCATATAACATTCAGATTTAAGGGTGATTGTATGTACATAAATTTGGCCCTTCAGAAAGTTAAGAAGAAGATATTTGAGAATGTAACTCCACTGACATGGCAACAACCTAATTGGGCTGTGCAGATAGAAAATGCACTAGAATGCTATAACTTTACTACAAGAGAGGAATAATATCCTCACAATATTGACATAGCAGAATCATAAGGATACCATGAAGTAAATGGACCTGAATTAGAGATACCAGATATAACGAAGCCACTCAAGACCAAGAAGGTAAACATAGGATCAGAGAAGGAGCCCAGTTTGCAACTATAGGAGATTATTTGGATGAGGAGACAGTTAGCAAAGTTAAAGAATTGCTTCATGAATATAAAGAACTGTTTCCCACAAAGTTTTCAGAAATGAAGGGTATATTAGGAGATCTAGGAGTTATGAAGATTCCCCTTAAGCCTAATGTGAAGCTAGTCAAGCAAAGACCTTATAGATTGAACCCAAAGTATGAGGTGAAAGTGAAGGTAGAGCTTGATAAGTTGATAGTGGTGGGAATTATTGAACTAGTAGAAGAATCAAAATGGGTGAGTCCTATGGTGGTGAAAGAAAAGAAAACTGAAGGAGAAATTAGGATCTGTGTTGATTTCAGAAAGTTGAATGATGCATGTTTACATGATCCATTCCATACCCCTTTCATAGATGAAGTACTAGACAATGTAGGAGGTCAAGAATCTTACTCATTTACAGATGGATTTTTAGGATACCATCAGATTGCAATTGCACCTAAATATCAGCATAAGAGCACATTTTCTACAGAATGGGGCTCATAACAATACAGAGTGATGCCTTTTAGGCTAAAATATTACCCTGCTATATTTTTAAGGGTGGTGGTCGCAGATTTTAAAGAATATATCCATAAGTTTTTGGAGGTATACTTTCATGATTGTACATTATTTTGTTTGTTAAGCAAACATATTGGAAGTTTAAGACTTATGCTTGACACATGTAGTCAATATCAGATCTCCTTGAATTTAAAGAAGAGTTTATTTTGTGTATCTTTTGGTATATTGTTGGGACATATCGTTTGTAAATAAGGATTAACGGTGGACCCTGCTAAGATTGCTATCATTGTGAGCTTTCCTCCACCTAAGACAGTAAGACAACTTCACACTACATTGGGACATATTGGGTATTATAGGAAATTCATCAAAGGGTATGCGCAGATCATTGCGCTTATGGAGAAGTTGTTAAAGAAGGATGTAAATTTTCAATGGGATGAAGAATGTCAAAAGAGCCTCGGAATATTGAAAGAAAATATGGTAGTTGCACCTATACTAGTGTTCCCTGATTGGAATAAGGAATTTCATGTCCATATGGATGCCTCTTGTGTAGATTTCAGAGTAGTACTGGCACAGCCTGGTGCAGGAGAGATTGATCACCCTATAGATTTTGCAAGTAGGAAATTATCTAAAGCAGAAAAGAATTACACCACTACAAAAAGGGAAGGATTGGCCATGGTGTATGCTTTGCAGAAATTTAGACACTATTTGCTAGGATCACACTTTAAAATGTTTACTAATCATTTTGCACTAAAGTACTTGGTTAATAAGCCTTTCTTAGGAGGCAAAATTTGCAAATGGTTATCGTTATTCCAGGAATATTTTCTTGAAATCATTGTCAAACCAGGAAGATTGAATGCAGGACTTGATCATCTATCAAGATTGGAATCAGGTGAAGAACCAACCAACATAGAAGATAATCTCCCTGATGCGCAGTTATTTTCAATCAGAGTTGCAGAAGACCATTTTGTAGATATCATTCAGTTTTTGAACACATGAATGGCTCCTTCAGAATATATTATGCAGCAAAAGAAGGAATCAGTGGTTAAGGCAACTGAATTTTCATTAATAGCAAGGCAATTATATAATATGGGACCAGATGAAATATTGTGCAGCTATGTTCTTGAACATGAAAGATAGATGATTCTAGCAGAAGCCCATGGTGGCGCAACTAGTGGACACTATGCAGGAAAAGCTACTGCATAGAATATTTTGAAAGCAGGATTGTGGTGACCTAAACTACATAAATATGAAAAGGAATATTGTAGAGCATGTGATATGTGTCAAAGTATAGGAAAGCCTTCATGAAGAGATGAAATGCCATTGGTACCACAAGTTACATTGCAGGGTTTTGATAAGTGGGCTATTGATTTTGTTAGACCCATCAACCCACCTGGGAAGAGGACTAGTGCAAGGTACATAATCACAACAACTAACTATTTGACAAGATGGCTCGAAGCACAACTAGTAAGGGACTGTAATGTAGAGACTATTGCGAAGTTTATTTTTTAGTATATATTGTCTAGATTTGGATGTCAAAATATTTTTATGAGTGACCAAGGCTCCCACTTCCTGAATAAAACTATTGAAGCATTGACTGAAGAATTCCTAGTCTATCATCAGAAGAGTACCCCTTATCATTTTTAGGCTTATGGAACAGTGGAAGCACTTAACATGATTTTGGAGAATGCACTTACTAAGGTATGCAATGTGAATGGAGATGACTGGGATCTCAAAATTCCAATAGTTTTATGGGCTTACAAGTCCACATGTAAGAAGTTGACAGTCCAGACACCCTTCAGGTTGATTTATGGGCAAGAAGTTGTGATGCCCATGGAATATATTATCCCTATCCTAAGGATTACAGCTTTTACAGATATGGCAGGCCCTGACATAATGGAGGAAAGAATGTCACAGTTGATTGCTTTAGAGGAAGACAAATTTATAGCAGGTTTTCATCAACGAGTACAAAAATCAAGAGAAAAGGCCTAGCATGATAGAAATATTAAGTAGAAGACTTCCTGGTAGGATATCTTGTTCTCCTTTATGACAGTAAGTTTGTAAAATTGCCAGGAAAATTGAAGATGCATTGGTTGGGCCCCTACGTTATCAAGCATGTTACTGATGGAGACGTAGTTCAATTAGCTAAGTTAAATGTAGAATTAGTTCAAGGAAGAGTAAAGGGTAGCAGGTTGAAGTTGTATAGGAACAACCATGTCCATGCAACCTCACTATAAGAAAGAAAGGAGAAGAGTCTTAGTGCCACCTATAGTTGAAAGTGGGAACTCAACTATAAACTATGTTGCAGATAGCTTCTACGTAAGGAGTTACTTCGCTACAGTCTGGATTATGTCGAAGTACATAGGAGCTATGACATAACATGGATGTTCGCTACACTATGGGATGCGTCGAAGTTCACCAGAAAATATGACCGTTAAAAGGGAAATTTAACATTAAAATACGCGGAAATTTGCATTTATGAGGATAGGTTGGCAAGATCTAGGGATGGATATGAAATTAATGAATAGAATCAGGGCACAATATGAACAAAATCAAAGCTAATGATGGGGTTAGAAACTTGAAATTGTTATAAAAATCCACCTCCCGCCCAGATTTAGAACTTTTTTGAATTGAGAGCTTGAGTATTAACAATAGGAAGAAATTGCAAAGAATTTTTGCACGTTCTGTCAACTGAAGAATTTGTGTGTATATTCAACGAGAAAGGCTTAGAATGAGACATGGAAGCAGTCGTTGCAGCAAACGTTGATATCCCCACAATAGCATTGCCCACAGGAGCATCAAACACAACAACATCGCAAAAAAAATCTTAGGCAAGGCAACTGAGTGACTCGGGATGAGTCACATGTGTGTTGGGGGTCTATTCGGCGCAAAACAACTTGGGCTAGATTTTGGTGAAGACTCCGCAATTTGTGGAGTTGAGTGTGAAGTAAAGAATGCAGCGGAGCGTGAAGTGGACCGCGTAGTGGAGCAATGGAGCGTCAAGTGGATTGTGCAGTAAATATATCGCACAATATATGGGCTTCAAGGCAGACCGAAGGCCCTCACTTTTGTAAAAAAGCATGTAATATTGTAAAAGATGAATGGTTTTTAGACCATAGTAGCTTGTATTAGGGTAGTCCATGGTATGTGGACCATGGTATTTTGATGATATGTCCCTCGATGTAATAGTTTATATAGGGATCAATAATAAAGGAGAGAATAAGCTTAGAATCACATCATGAATTGAATGGTTGTATTCTTGTGATATGTGGTTTGGAAGAGAAGGTGAGACTTTGCAGTTGAATGTGCAGAGGACTGAGTCTGCAGCTAAGTGCGCAGACAATCTGCAGCGTAGTGCGCAGGTCAAGAACTGTTTGTTGTACAAGAATTATTATTATAAGCAACAACTATTGTGGACATAGTCCCACATTGGGATTAACCACAGTAAAACTTGCGTCCTCATGTGTATTTTCTTATTATCTATTGTAGCGTAGTAGTTTTATTAAGGCTGCATTTTATTACAACGTAGTGATGATTATGGGTTTATATGATTAAGTGAATGCGCCGAAGTAATTTATACATGTTAAAGATAAAAGAATATAAAAATACCACATTGCATCATCCCTCAAGGCTGCAAAAACCTGGTTCTGCATCCTCCCATAGTCACTTCGAGTGAGACTATGATTTGCTTGCAGGTCGTTGCTGAAAGGGCCAATGATTGAGGGTTTTACTAGTGCACAGTATAGATCGAACCTGGGTCAGCCCAATCATAACCAACATTAACGCATGTTTATTAAGTCATCTAGTTGTCGTGTGGTCCGAGTTCAATCCCCCGCGACTCTTATTTTAATATTTAAAACAAATATTGGTTTTAACCACCGCCAGTTGTTAATTATATATATATATATATATATATTATATATATATATATTATATATATATATATATATATTCATATAGATATATATTCTAGCGCTATGAAAACTGTCGAAACACGTTATTTTGTTTTAATTATTCACCATATATAATATGTCGTTAAACTTTGGTTGGTGGTCGGTTGTTATATATATTTTCTCACAACGTTTAGTAATCTGTTGACCGCCACATTTAATGTGTTTAAAATAAAATTTTCACCAACATTAGAACCGGAACTTGGTCTGTTCACCACTAGCAATTTACAAATATCGTTGTTTTTTATTTTAAAATAAACCACCAATGTAAACATATGGAATAATTGTTGCCAAGATTGGTCGAATGGGAACCTATTTAGCCACAAAGTGGGTGTCACGTGGCACCATCTGATTGGGCCATGTGGCCTCATGCTATTTGGCCACATCCTTTGTCTCCAACTTTGGCAAGGTGTTACTATATTTAGCAGTTTTTCCAACTGTAGTGATACTACTATATCTGGTGGTTTGCTAAATTTATCCATTGGGCCAAGTTTGACCAAAACTTTGACTAGGCATAACTACTGCATACAAATTCGGATTGAGGATTGTCTATGTCGTTGGAAAGATTGCGACTAGCTCTTCGATCAGGTCTTAGTTTCACTAAGATTCAAGGAATTTTATTTTTGGGCCATTAGGGATCCACTTGGATCATCTCCCCCAATATCTAACATTCATTCATATGAATTCTTCTCAGATTGCGTAGATCCTCCAAAAACCCCCTTTTATCCCTAGGGACTATTGGGCCATAAACTGTTGAGAGGCATATCTCCTCATGTGCCCCTATGTAACAAAATATTCCTGATAATATATTAGGGTATGCTACCCAATCTTGGGATATTATTACTCATGGATCCCATATCATTGTTAGTCCACCTACACTACCTTGAGCATTTAACACCATAGAGGCACTACCCTTCTAGCATTTTCCCTCGATTTCCCCTAGTTTCTCACCCGAAACCTTTGTTTCCTGTTGATTTTTCTTTTTCTATTCTATCCCTTAAACATCTCACCTTACCTTTATTGTTGAGGCCTCATATATTCCACGAACCAACTTTCATTATGGATCTAAAGTGACGAGGGAGAAATTTTTTGCAATCTCATTGATCTACCCAGAGTTGATGAAGAATTACCCCGCTTCTCAAATTACCTCCCCTGTCATCTTCCTTCCCTTGTGGCCTCGCTTGCCCGTATGCTAGCCCTTAAAGCTACTTAGATGAGGAGATATCTATCTAACTATGATGAGGCTCTTTGAATCACCCTCTGGTTGGTGTTGTTTTAGCCTCCATTGGATATAAAACTAGTAGAAATGTTGGATCTACTTCCCCGAAATGTTTGTGGCCTTTGCCTTGGCCTAGGTTCTTAATAATTTGACCACAGTCTTCTCATATGGCCTGAGAATTTAATTTTCATCCTCTGCCTCTAGGATCATGCTTTCATTAGTTAACATTTTCTTTAGATCTAGTGTATTAGATGTCTCCTCCAGAGTTTTTTTTGGCCTTCGCCTTTCTCTTTGAATTATGACATGGTTGTCTACTTCCATAACTTGTTGCACAGGATGGACCAGTTGAATTTCTCCCTCCTCCATTTTATTTGGCTATGAGAGTGTTGAAAACTTGTTGTTTGATGATGACCCTTTCTTTGTCGTTGTTTTCTCCAACATTGTCTTTGTTGATTAATTCCTAGCGTTGTGATTTCTTCAGTTCATCACCTCCTAGAAACCCTCTTCGTTATTGTTGTTATTTCCTTCCTTCTTTTCCTAAATAGTCAATGGGAATTCATTGATCAGGTGTCCATACTCATGGCATCTTCTACATTTGAATGGTACATGCTCATAATCAAGCTATTAAGTCCAGATCTCATCCTAGTAATCGACATTAATGGATTCTGAGAGGGGTTTTGAGATGTTCATATATATAGAAACTTTCGCATAAGATGTTTGCTTCCTTCTCTTCGTTATCTCAGATACTCACGAATTCCCCATTGGTGTTCTTGATACCTTCAAGCATATTAGGTTCCGAAAAGTCCTTAGGAAAAGAGAATAGTTGAAACCACACCGGGGCTGCTAGAAATCGCTCCATTTTGAATCATAACAAGCTTCCTAGAATCCCACAAATAACCCAGCATTATTCATGAAATATGGTCCATTTTTGAAGATATGTTTACAATCTTCCAAATCTGCGAAGATTACTACGCAAAAAAACTTTTTCCCTTAATCTCAGTTCTACTAGGCCATTCAGCTTCCATTTCAATTAGATCCACTTCACTAGATCTTTCTCCCTAGGCCAGATTCCCATAAATTTATAGATCAACACGTGATCTTTCATAAACTAGCTTGATTTTTCCAATGGGTTCTTTAGAATAAGGAGCTTGGGGTTATCGTTGACTTAGGAAGGCAAAGACCCTTTAGCAAACATTGTCATTGAGCACCCAACAGTCGATTTTCCTTGCCTTCCCCAGTCTCCCCAAGGACCCAATAATACGGCTAATCAAAATATGCCATACTAAATTTGAGATCTAAAAAACTTCAACTTCGTGCTTTAGTAATTCACCCTTTTTATAAAAATTACTACAAAACCCTAAATCTTCAATCCCCTCCCATTTAAAAGAAGTATTTACCTAATGTTTTAAATCAACAAATAAGTAATATTTATAATCAAAACATAACTAATACAAAGTATAGTCCTTACCTCGATATATATATATATATATATATATATATATATATATATATATATATATATATATATATATATATATATATATATCCATAAGAAAATCCAATAAGCCATGCCTTGACATGTAACTTCTAGTAAACCTCTAATATTTATATCAAAACATAACTAATACAAAGTATAGTCCTTACTCGAGATATATATTATATATATATATATAAGAACCCAATAGCCTGCTTGACATGTAACTTCTAGTAAACCTCTAGGGGTTTACAACTTATTCTCTTTATCATAAATGAGACTCGCTACAAAGGTAATTTGAACTTAGGTTGCCTTGTTTCCACATATTCACAAACTTCGAATGAATCAATTGATTTACCCTCCACACTATTATATTTATTATATATTATATATATATATACATATATGCATATAATATTCTTAAAAAATCTTCACAAAATTAATAATTTCTAGTAGAAAAAAATAAATTAATTAAACAACTTATAGCATTTGTTATAGTTAAAAGTCTTTTTCTTTTACTTTTTTATTTTAATGTATTACTTTTTTATTTGTGTTTTTCCTTTGCCTTTTTCTATTTAGTTTTGTAAAAAAACTTCACTTCTTTTTTCTTTTTTTTTAAACAAGGTCAGGTAGTTGATATATTATCAAAAGCTTTGTTGGAGCAAGCTCCTATTACAAATGGTTGTAAAAAGATAAACATCTAAGCCATGAGATAGGAACGTAGTCTCTTCTCCTAGGCTAGTGTTCAAGACTTCATGTATTTTTTTTATGAGTATTCTAGTGTACTGCCTAACAGAGTAACCAACTAGAAAGAGAAATTTACATGTCATGGATTCTCAGCCAGTTTTTCAAGGCTTATAGACTGTTTGCTCCTGAGTTGGTTGTTTCTTCTTTTCATCTTTGACCGAGTTCTCTCCTTCATTACTTGTACTACTGATTTTGTAAAATGCCATTGTGGTTCCATTTGAGTTGATTTCAAGTTCTTCCTGTTCTTCCTTTGGCTTTGCATTTTGCTCCTTGTTTTGATGTGCTTCCTTGGATTTGTATTGCCTGTGATACTTTTTCTTCTTCTGATGTTGATTGCTTTCCTTTTGTCGGGCACGGGGACCATTAGAATCAATGAACGGGGTTTTCATATTAATAACAACCAAGTTTAAGTCTCATAGTTTGGAATCATGGGATGGACGAAGGAGATTAACCAGAGGCACTGCAATCTGGAGGAACCATCGCAGTCATCGATGAATAAAATTAACAGACATCGGGTGCGAAAAGGTTCGAACGATAACCAAGGAGAGAGGCAGGTTTAAAAGCAAAGGCGGTATATCGGGCGGAGAAAAAACCATGAGTGGTAAAAAGGGGAGGTCACCCAATTCCACTGGCCGGGGAACATGTAGCAACGAAGGAGAGAGAGAAAACCACTTTTTAGGCTAGTAATCTACGAGCTTGATGTCAGCTCAATATCAATATGAACCGTCAGATCCAATGAGGACAGATCGACCGTGGGAGAAAGTTGCACAAGTTAGGATGAACAGGCTTATCGCCAACCGTCAGATCAGGCACCAGATCGACGATCTAGATTTAATCGAAGAGAGGAGAGAAAAGCGATGCGGTAAAGGCTTGGGAGGGCGGACCCAGCAATAGATTTAGGTGTGAATTAATGCTTGTTTGAAGTCCGTATTAAGCACTCGGTCATGAATTTCCTTTGTATTTCGATAGAAATGAGGTCCCGGAGAAAGGACCAAAATCTGGACATAACAGAGACTTTACGCTGCAATGGGTCACTGAGTGGAGGGAGTGGAGGGAATGGAGGGATAAGGGGAGAGCGAGTTGGGTAAGAAGAGGGGAGGGGGCTTAATATGAAGTCTGCTCGCTTAGCAGAGGTAACACTGTGGGCTATTATATAAGGCAGGAAGGGGCTTTGAAACCAAATAAGCACTATACTGACCTGGAAGGTGAAGATTTCTTCATTGAGTTTGCTTCTACGATGATTGCACCCTCTGTTCTTATAGTGCTTTAACGTCGCCCGATCCCTGCCTTTGATGAAATAGTTTGCAACATGGTTCTTGTGGCCATGGTTACAATCTTCCTTCCTATTGTTTCTCATGCTAGAGTCTGAAGTTTCATGGATTCTCTTTTGCATTTCCATGAATTCCTGGCTGTTACTGCAATGATGAGTCCTTTGTTGCTTTTTTACTGTAGTTTTTTTATTTATTGCTTTTATCCTTGTGGTTTTTCCTTGATTTTTGTGAGCTTTATACTTGTGCTTTTTGCTACTCATTAAGGAACTAAGTTATGATATTCTTCCTGATTTTCCTGAACATGCCCTTCATTTTTGTCCACTGCTTGGTTTGCAAAATAATCCGCCTGTTGATTGTGAATTCTGAAGACATGTCTGAAGATTACATTGCCAAGGCCTTCCAAGTTCTTCCTAATTATTCTGAGAATTATGTTCATGAACTCATTGCTTGGGTTTTTGTTTCTTGCCATTGCCTCTATTATTATGGCTGAGTCTCCTATTATGATAGGATTTTGAATGTCTCATTTTCTATTATGCTTGTTCCCATCAGCATGTTGTATGCTTCTGCCTTGTTATTTGATATTTGTCCCAATCCCCATTCATATGTGACATTTTCTTTCCCATCGGGATCTAGGATTATTCCCCCTGCCCCTGCCTTTCTCGGGTTATGCTTTAAGGCCCCATCAAAGTATAGACAGTATCTATTCTGATTTTTCCTCCAATTTGTCAATTCCTCTTCACTCATTCTTATTTTCCATATATTTCTTGAGTTTATCTTCCTATTTCCGTTTTGTCCATTATTATTTATTATGGCTTTGTTGAGCCAATCTCACTCTTCCTGCTGAAGAGTGTTATAATCTGTTGGTGTTGTTCCTTCGACATTGAGGATTTCAGAAGTTAAACCCCACATTTTTGAAAGGGTCCTCCCAATCCTTGGAATTTGATTTTTGAATATGCACTTATTTCGTGTCAACCAAATTTGCCAACATAGAACTACTGGAATGCACTTCCATATTCTCTAAATTGTGACTTTCTTCTTTGTTGTGTACAAATAGGCCTTCTTGAGGGTCTGAAGAAAATTCGGCAAGGGATTTTCAAAATTTATTCTTATTTCCAATGGACTTATCAACTGTTGCCAACATTCTTCGACAAAGGTGCATTCTTGGAATAAGTGCTGAATATTTTCTTCAGCCTGCATGCATAATGGGCATCTTGTTGGGCCTTGAAAGCCCTTTTTTTTTAAGTTGTCACTGGTCAATATTTTCCCTTTTAATAGAGTCCAGATAAACATTTTGATCTTAGCAGACTTTCTGATTTCCATGCTATTTTCCAAGAATCCCAATCTTGTTGATTTGGTTGTTCCTGAAAGATTTTATATCCAATCCTGACTGTGTAATGTCCACCGCTTGGGTCCCAAAGATAATCATCTTCCTCACCAAAATGGATTGGCGATGCCCCTTTTAAGAGCTGCCTAATTTTGCTCCATTGCCCTTCTAGATCTGTCGGAATTGCTAAGCTTTTCCAATCTTGCCACTCCTTTTGATTCCAAAGAGAGATAGAGTGTAAAGTATTGAAACCTTTATCTTTTATCCACTCTTATATGTCTTTAGTTTCTAGATAAGTTTGTAGTGGTTCTTTTCCCATGATTCTGTCTTCCCAAATTGATTTTTTTTTTCCATTGCCTGGGATTTTAGAAATATATCTACTCATTAATGGATTTTTTTTTTAACTAGCTTCCATACTTGGGTACATGATCTTATTGGGATATTTCCATTAAGCAGTGTTTACTGGTACCATCCATATATTTTGTTATAAGAGTCTTTTTCCACAAGCTGTCTTTTCTTGTAATTAGTCTCCATAATATTTTCATTCCCAGTGTTGCATTCATGAGCCCAGGTATCCGTATTGATAGGCCTCCTTGTTCATAAGGTAGTACTACTTGCTCCCACCTGACAAGGCTAAATTTTTTGTTTTCTTGCTTCCCCCCCTGCCACAGAAAGCTTCTTAAAATTAGCTCCATTTGTTTGTGGGCACTTGTTGGGGCCATGATTATGGCATATTGGTAGATAGGTAGTGTTGCAAGGAGTGCTTTGACTAGTATTATCCTTCCTATCATATTCAGCCACATAATACCCCAGTTTTATATTTTGTTTTTCATTTTTTCAACTTGTTTAGTCCATATTTCTATCTTCATGTTCTCTTTTGAGATTGGAAGTCCCAGATAAAAGAAGTGTGTCCATTTTTCTTATATAGGGATGTCTAAGATTTGTGAGATCCTTAGCATAGTTCTAGGAGGGGTATTCCATCCATATATCTTGCACTTTGTATTGTTTAATAGCCCACCTGAAACCCATAAAAAATGATCCATAACTTTTTTGAACCTCCCTGCTATTATTGTTGATGCCCCTCCCAGCAGCAATGTGTCATCAACAAAGAGTGAGTGGTTTATTGTTTTTACTCCTTTTGCTATTCTAATCCGTGTGATATTTCTTTCCTTTCTTTGATTTTCCAGAGCCCTGCTTAATGTTTACACCATTATAATGTATAGGAAGGGGGAGAGAGGACAACCTTGCCTAAGACCTCTTGCGCTTTGAAAGAAATCACTGGGCCTTCCATTTATGAGGGGGACAATCCATGGAGTAGAAATGTATGCTTGTATGACTTCCACTATTTCTCTTGAGAAACCAAGTTTATGGAGGATAGCCATTAGATATGGATGACTGACCCTGTCAAATGCATTTTCCATATCTAGTTTGATTATGAAGCCTTTTTCTTGCCTTAGCATACTGGAGTGAACCGCTTCCTGTACAATAATTACATTATCTATGATTTTCCTGTTGGGCACGAATCCTCCTTGATTTTCAAATATGATTATTGGAAGTACTTCCTTGATTCTATTTGCAATTATTTTTGTTATTATCTTATATGATGAATTACAGAGAGAGATAGGGCGAAACCTGTTGAAAGTTGATGGGTTTGCTTCCTTTGGGATTAGAGAAAGATAGGAGGATTTAGTGTTGCCTTCTATTTTTTTTTTTAAACATTCTTCAGCATTCTTAAGAAATCCTTTATGATGGTATACCAATGAAATCTGTAGAATGCTATTGTGAAGCCATCTGGCCTTGTCCAGATGCAGACTCCATATGGCCGCCACTACCTCTTCTTATGTGGGATCCTTGCACATTGCTGCATTTTATTCTTTTAAAAAAAAAAAAAATGTGTGCTTTAAGAAATCTTCACCTTCAACCATTTCTTCGTTGGCTGAAAGTAGGTTTTAAAGTGCTAATTGGCTGCTTTTTTTAGTTCCTCCGCTCCTTTGACCTCTTGGCTTTCGACTTGAATTTTTCTATTTGGTTTCTTGCTCTTCTTATATTTATTATGTTATGGAAAAATGATGTGTTTTTGTCCCTTGCCTTGAGCCACAGACTTCTGGATTTCCTTCTCTCTTAGATAATCTTGCTTGCTTTCTTCTTCTTCTTCTTCTTCTTCCTTTTTTTTTTTTTCAACTTGTAACTCTTTTTTCTTTTCTTTTTTTTAATTTCATTTGCTCTTGCCCATTCCTTTAATTTGTTTCTTGCAGTTTTTACTTTTGTTTCCCAAATATACTGTGGTGATCCTATTACTCTTGTCTCCCATGCTTCCTTGACTAATTCGTTGATTTCTCCATTACTGTCCCAAATTGAGTTGTATCTAAATGGGAGCGGACCCTGATTTTACATTTTTCCCATGACTATTATCACCGGTTTATGGTCAGATGTTGTGGTATGTAAAAATTTTTATTTTATGGAGTTGTGCACTGCCGCTATATTTTCTTGTATCAGAATTCTATCCAGCCTTTCTTTTATGTTACTTTTGCCCACGCTTTTATTGTTCCAAGTGTATTTCCCATTGTTTGGTGGGATATCTATCAAGTTGTGTTGTTCCATTATTTCTTCTAGAATATCCCTAGATGGGTCTGTGTTATATGTTCCTCCAAATTTTTCTTCTATGCTTCTTACCAAATTTAAATCTCCTCCTAGTATTATTTTCCCATCTTGCACTTCTTTTAGTGCTTCTTTTAAGGTGTCCCAGCATTGCTCTTTTTCCTTGTAGCGATTTGGGGCGTATATATTTATGACACTATATTTCTCTTTTGTAATGATTTGCATTAGATCCATTTGAATCCAGTGTTGATATTTTTTGTGTTTTATTAATTCCCAAGTTCATTTTTTCCATATTGTGCATATGCCTCCTGACGCTCTTGTTGCCTGTATTGCTTCCCCTTCATTATTTCTGAATTTTTTTTTTATATTTTCAGTTTCTTGGTTGTTTGTTTGTGTCTCCTGAATCATAAGGATGTCTGGGTTTTCTTTTGCCAAAATGTCTCTTGTGGCATTTTCCTTGATGGACGATCCCATTCCTCTACAATTCCAAGAGATCAATATCATTATTTGCTTGTTGGGTGGTGCATTGCTCCTTTCCCTCTTTGCTGACTTTTTTCGTTGTTTCCTGAACTCCTTCCTAAGAAGGTTTCCATAGGTTGTGTTCCTAATGCCATTTCCTTTGCTGCTACTTCATCCCTGATTTCTTTGTTTGTCTTTCTTCCTGATTTGTTTTTGGTATTCTACATTTGGGGGTACTTCCTTTGACTGCTTTCTGGTTAGGATTCTGCCTACTTGGGGGGGTGGGGAGGGGGGGTATGAGTGTTTGAAACCAAAGGGGATGAGGGGCGATTGGGGGTATGTTGTGGGGATCTGGATCTGGATCTTGGTCCAGGGGATGGGGGGGTTGAAGGATCCAGAGGCTCAAAAGGGTTAGGGCTAGCAAGAAGGTTATTAACTTTTGGTGATGGAGGATTGAGATCAAAGGATGTGGAGGGCTACGAGGAAGAGAGATTTGGTTGTTTGTGGACTGTCTTCTTTCTTTTAACCTGTTCTCATTTGTTTTCCGGGTCTTCACTATTTTCATTTTCATTTTCCTTTCTTTTTTGTACATCTATTTGCAAAATGATCGTATTCGTGACATACCTTGCATTTGAAGGGGATTTGTTCATAATCCAGTTGTTGTATGTGCATCCATTGGTCCACTTTGATTTTGATGGCTTCTGGTAGCCCTTTCCCAAGATCCACTTCTACACATATTCTGGCACATGCATGCATATTCTCCTTTGGCTCGCACCTGTCTATATATTTCCCAATTGTGTTTCCTATTGTTTGACTGAATCGTCCCCCCAGCAATAAAGGGGAAGGTGTGGCAGTCTGACCGAAACGGGACAGCATTGGGAACATCCATTTATGGGTCGAAATCTGGCGTCCATCTATTTAGATACAAACCCCTAGTATCCATAAAATAAGGTCATTCCTAAATATCAGATCTCGAACCTCCTTGGTTTTGAAGTGGAAGGTGAAGTAACCTCTTCCACAAAACATGATTGAGATTTTCCCATCTATTGACGCAATCCAGTTCCTTTCTACCCATTTTTGCACAGTTTTGGGTGATGGCCATAACCCAATGAACTCCCCCACTAATCCACGCTCCGCCAGAGAAAGTGCTGCTCTACGGGGAAGGGCAAGAGGGAGTGAGATTTTAGGAATATCTTCCAGTCTTTTAACAAACTTGGTGACTGATGGTCTGTTCTTTGTCGGGCCCATTGCAGAAATGAGAGAGGCAAAAGCTTTTGTTGTTCCTTCATTTTCATGCTATTGATCTGAACGAGGCTCTCCATCCTCTAATGTGTCCATGAAGCTCAAGCCCCAACAGCAGGAGGTCGTTGAGGGGCAGCTGCGAGCTGTTGCGTGCTTCTTGTTGCGTTTGCTGACTAAGGCTGCATAGCTCCTTCAGCAAGCAACTCGCATCATAATTGTTAGCTATGATTTAATAAATCATTATTAATTTAAAAAAAAAAAAAAAAAAAAAAAAAAAAAAAAATCACTTCTTTACTAATAAAATAATACAATATATTTTTTAATTTATATATATTATATTATTTTAAATTAAAAATATTAATATCCAAAATCAATAAAAAATACAATTAATACAAAATCAATAATAAATACATTAATACAAATCAATTATAAAAACATAAATAATCAAATCAATAATAAATATAAGTTATAATCTTTACTTTTAATAAAAACTAATAACAAATTACACAATATATTTAAATTATTTTATACACATAAAAACTAATAACAAACTACACATTTTCAAGCAAATATATCTAAATTATTTTATCCACTAACCCATAACCTGAAAAATTATTTCATAACCAAGTTGGTGATCATTTTAAATTATTTATCAACTAGCCCATGGAATAAAACGTAATAATTGTTTTCCCAAAATTGGTGATATATTTATAAATGTTTACTACAAATTATTAACATCACTTAAATTTCAAAGAATAAAAGTATGGGTGGGTTGGGTATTGCCGTCTCAAAAGACATTTTCAGGTGTAAAATTATTAATTGGGTTAAGAGGTGCTTTAAGTTTTAGCATGAGGAGATTTTGTAGTATTATATTAATAAATGAATGAAAAAAAATAAATTTTTATTTAATATTAATATATAATATATTTATATATAAATAAGCATTAAATCAAATAATAATAATAAAACACAATATTTGCTTGATTATAAAAATAATAATTGATTCGATACAATTTAATTTATTATTTAGTGGTAATGATATTTAGTTTTTATGCTCGGGTATTATGTCAATTGCATATAACACATTTTTAGAAAATTGAAAATTTCAACATTATATAGTTTAATTTTAGATTTTGCACTTTCCAATCGCTGACGTTACCCGTGGCTAACACCACCAAGTCACCAAAGCCCAATGCATGACGTCAATTGTGCACGCTAGCTGCTAGAATTCTTTATTTTTAACTCGTTTATGTGGCCAATAAAAAAGTTACTTTGACCTTGAAAATTGCACAACATTTGTTTTATAAGGAGAGCTTCAGCGTAAATCACATAAGAAAGATTTCTGCCAACGCGTTTCGAACCAACCAATGTGGTTCATCGTCAGGACAAGATGAACCACATTGGTTGGTTCGAAACGCGTTGGCAGAAATCTTTCTTATGTGATTTACGCTGAAGCTCTCCTTATAACATTTGTTTTATAAACTTCTGCCGACCACCGTGAATGAAACTCTTTTATAGGTGTGGAAGAGTTTGGACAAATATTAAATTTCAAGATTCTCCGTTAGGGGGAGGAGACATGCTAAAAAATGAAGTCAACTTAGGGCGTCCAAGAGTGCAATCCCCCAGTGATTCTGATGGATTAGATGCCCCTGGGTCGTGGCTCCTCAAGCCACACCTCAACCTTGGAGGATCACAAACAACTTGACAAACAAAAAATAAAAGTATAATTTAAATAAATATTAATAACAAAATAATTGTTTTAATTTGTACTTATAAAATAGCTCAATGCACATGTTATGTAAAATATTTTATATATTGTTTTAAAAAATTATGTATATATCATATAAAGTTATTGAAAAAAATAAGTTTTATGGTTAAAACATTTGAAGTGGTCTTAGTATTTTACACTTCAATCATTTTTCAAGTATATGTTTTTTTTGTCGCAATCTAACAAAGATTTTTTGGACTTGCAAGTTTAAGTTATGTAATCTATATAGCATTCAAAAATATAATTTAAACAAATGAAAAAATTACATATTTTTTTTTATGTACTCAAATTACATTTGCACATGAGAAATTTGAATACTCGGCTCATGTTAATATTCTGTGGTTATATAATAATTATATATATATATAATCAATTTTATGCATATCACATTATTAATTAAAAAAATTATAAACCATGTCAAAAGAAATGTGAGTTTATAATAACACATGTATTGTTATTAAGATAAGGATAATCCTTCTATATATATAGTTTGTTGAAATTTTATATAAAATAAATAATATTATTAAGAACTAGTATAGATCCATCTTAAATTTGGATTTACTAAGCATTGAGAAGAATCCAATCTCTCCAAGTGCAAACATTTCCTTAAGTTCTGTATTAAAAAGGTGTTTACATCTTAAGAGATTTTATCCTTCTTCATAGTTAGTAGATCCACATTTAAGATGAATCTATGTTGGTTTATAAGCAATCATAGAAACTATAAAAGTTAGTTATCATAAATGGAGACAAAGAAAGTTGGAACAAGAGTTAGTTTTTTTGTTATAAGTGGAATTGAGAATTGGGACTATATTTTGGTACTCTCGTGACACATTCGTTGATTTGTTCCTACCACTATAACCACTAGGTGGTCTGGTACTCTCATGACACACGTTGTTCCTACCACTATAACTGTTAGGTGTTGCTCCTAATGTGGACATGGGTTAACCACCAAGTACCCCACTATGCCCTAAAGTGGGTCTGAGTTAATTTGGTGGATCAAACAAACAACCTCATAGTATTCACCTAATATGTTTTTGCTACTTTGTCATCTACCACTATAACCTCTAGGTGTTGCTTCTAGGGTGGACACAAGTTAACCACTAGGTACCCCACTATGCCCCTCATGTGGACATCTATTAATTTGAGAATCAAACAAAGGACCTCATAATATTTTATATAACAAGTTTTTACTACTTTGCCAATTTAGCTACACCTCAAAAAACAAGTTGAATCAAGAAGTATTAGTTAACGTATTTTTGAATTTAACTATCAAAATTCTATATTAACCTTAACCAAAAAAAAAAAGATCAAGTTTCCTTATGAATAAATTTTTAATCACTTAAAATGAATTTAAATTAGTTGCAATGTCACTCAACTCAACTAAGTAAAACTCATAATTCAAAGCTTACATAAAAATAAATAAATAGTTTTAATCATTATCAAGAATATAGATATATGTAAAAATATTTTTATAATGTAAAAGGTACACACTTATGTGACAACATTATGATGCGGGAGCACTCGGCACCAAAGCAATAAAACGTGGACTAGAGGATCAGAACAGAGGAAAGTCTGTTTTAAAGCAGAAAAATAGATCTAAAGTGGATTTAAAGCGGATAAGTTAAAGCAGATTTAAAGCGGATAAGATGGATACAGCCATGCACGCTTTTGGAGAGCTTTCATTGTAGAAAACTAGGAGAAGATCTGATTGATCCTTCCTAATGCATCTTATATAAATGTAATGTGATAGGGTGTGAGGGATATATGTTCTGTGAAGTAATTTGTGAGTGGCAAGATGTAGCCGAGGGTCATCTCTTTTTTAAGGCTGAAATGCCTTAATTTGTAACCGTTTTGTGTAATATATAAACCTGGGTTTAGTGTTGTTTGTATACCCCTGCTTGTTTGTCTTTTGTAAAGAAGTTAAATCTGTATTGTGAACTTGTTGATGGATCGATGGCGATCTGAATTATCGTATAACTGTTATATATAATTATGTGTGTGTAAGGCGGTTTGGGTAATGTTGAATTGACACGGTGTAAGAGATTCAACCCATTCGATGGCACAAGTTTTAATGCATGAAATTGTTTTGGATCTCTTCAATTCGCATAAGATCCGGCCAAAGGCTCAAATCGGCATTGTGCAATCAGATAGGATCAAAAGAGGTTCATATCGCCGCATACGCATATTAACTATGTTTGAATTTAGCTTGTGGAAAGTGTGAACGAATATTGAATTGGCCGATATCTATAGAGGCAGTTGAATTATGTTTTATAATCCATACATGTGGAGTGCAGTGGAATTCGTATGTTCGAGTGTAACTTATTAGGTGTGACAGCTAAGTTTAGACTTATATTGCATGCTTAAAATGGTGTTTAAGGGATGATCGATATCTAATGTAATTCCACATTTTAAAAGTTAAATCGCTTTGGTTTAGGCTTGTGGGCCATAACCCACAGGTCTAGGATCAAGATTTTTAAAGGAATTAGGATTTTGGGCTTATATCTAGATCTCATTTTCATCAGGTGGTATCAGAGCAGAAAAAGATTCTGCGAAAGGAGGTACAGTTCTTGATAAAGTATGAATAGGTATGGTCTTTATATTTTGTGTAGGTAGCAGCAGAGGAAGGTGAGAATATTGCAATAGCCTACCAAAAGACCAAGTCCAGAGGAGAGCTTGGTGAGGTAAGAGGTAGCAAGGAGGACTTGTTGTTGCAGAGGTAGATTGCAGCGCACAAGTTAAAGATATTACGAAGACCAGGAGAAGCATATGACCAGGAGGTCATAAATTTTTGTGCCTCGGGAGTCTGATGCGGGAGCACTCAGCACCAAAGCAATCAAACATGAACCAGAGGATCAGAACAGAGGAAAGTCTGTTTTAAAGCAGAAAAATAGGTCTAAATTTGATTTAAAGCGAATAAGTTAAAGCAGATTTAAAGCGGATAAGATGGATACAACCATGCACGCTTTTTGGAGAGCTTTCATTGTAGAAAACTAGGAGAAGATCTGATTGATCCTTCCTAATGCATCTTATATAAATGTAATGTGATAGGGTGTGAGGGATATATGTTCTGTGAAGTAATTTGTGAGTGGCAAGATGTAGCCGAGGGTCATCTCTTTTTTAAGGCTAAAATGCCTTAATTTTGTAATTGTTTTGTGTAATATATAAACCTGGGTTTAGTGTTGTTTGTATACCCCTACTTGTTTGTCTTTTGTAAAGAAGTTAAATCTGTATTGTGAACTTGTTGATGGATCGATGGCGATCTGAATTATCGTATAACTGTTATATATAATTATGTGTGTGTAAGGCGGTTTGGGTAATGTTGAATTGACACGGTGTAAAAGATTCAACCCATTCGATGGCACAAGTTTTAATGCAGGAAATTGTTTTGGATCTCTTCAATTCGCATAAGATCCGGCCAAAGGCTCAAATCGGCATTGTGCAATCGGATAGGATCAAAAGAGGTTCATATCGCCGCGTACGCATATTAACTGTGTTTGAATTTAGCTTGTGGAAAGTGTGAACGAATATTGAATTGGCCGATATCTATAGAGGCGGCTGAATTATGTTTTATAATCCATACATGTGGAGTGCAGTGGAATTCGTATGTTCGAGTGTAACTTATTAGGTGTGACAGCTAAGTTTAGACTTATATTGCATGCTTAAAATGGTGTTTAAGGGATGATCGATATCTAATGTAATTCCACATTTTAAAAGTTAAATCGCTTTGGTTTAGGCTTGTGTGCCATAACCCACAGGTCCAGGATTAAGATTTTTAAAGGAATTGGGATTTTGGGCTTATATCCAGATCTCATTTTCATCACATTACAATGTACCAACATAGATCCATCTTAAGTACGGATCTAACTTGAGCTTAGATGGATCAAAATTTTTTATGTGCAAACTTCTTTAGAGTGCAAAATACAATGTTATTTTTCATTGTTTAAATTGCATTTTTGAATGCTTAATAGAATATCTATCGGACCAAATAAAAGTTTTAACCATAAAACTTAATTTTTTCATGATATATACGTGATTTTTTTAATGATGTATAATATATACATAATTGACATTAAAATATTTTATATAACATGTATATGGACATTTTATCACACAAATTAAAATGGGTTTTTATTATTAATGTATTTTTAAATATATGTCAATATTATAAAATATTTTATTGATAACCCACATTGAATATTTTTTATATACAGCATTATTTTTTATTTTTTATTTTTTTCTAGATATAAATATATATGAAGTTGATATCGACATAAATTAGTTAACATAGACCTTCAAATAGTTTATTTAAATCTCTGGCTGAAATATTTTTGAAAAGTATAAGATTTAAACATACATTTTTTCACTTCTAATTACTTTACAACATATTCATCATTTTTTTCACTTCTAATTACTTTACAACATATTCATCTTTTTTATTATAGCAGACATGATTTTTTTATTTAGAACATAAAATTTTATTTGTTATTTTTAGTTTAAAGGGGCATGGAGGAACGGCATACTTACACATCCCCCTCATACTGGGTTGTAGAATGAGCCTATGGGCTCAACAAAATTTAGTTGTTAAGTTGCAAGGAGAATGATTTTTTTTAAGTAAATTTTTTAATTATCTAATTTTATTATTATTAAATTTTTTATATTACATATATAATTTTTTTAAAAATATTAGTCGAGTGGGTGTAGCTTAGGTGGTAGGGAGAAGTCATTATTATCCTTCCCACTGGGGTTCTCATCCCACCTATATTGACATGCTCACTCTTTGGGAGCCACTTCTACATCAAAAATAACGTGTTCACCTAGACACAGGTGAGTTTTTTGTGAATGTAACTAGTATCAATCACCTATATTGACATGCTCACTCTTTGGGAGCCACTTCTACATGATAGCTAGTATCAATCTCAGTACAGTGAACTACTCTAAAAGGAAATACTTTTAAAAATGCATGACTTTTAGATAGTTGGTTGATGTATGGAATTTCCTTTGGGTTGCTGAGAGTAGTACTTTTGGTGAACTTAACACATTCCATTAATTACAAATGTTTGTAAGGTTTAAAGAAAATTTATGTTATTATTATTATTATTAAATTTTCTAATTATATCAACATAGATCTATCTTAACAACTGATCTAACATGAGCCGAGCGGGATCAAATTTCTTGGGGTCTAAACTTATTTTAGAGTGCAAAAAACAATGTGTAATGATTATGGTTTAAATTGTTTTTTGAATGATATAGAGATTACATAACATGTGCATTGAGTCATTTTATCAGTATCATTCATATTAAAATATTTTATTCACAACGCCATATTTTATTCTATACAACATTAAAATATTTTCTTTTAACATTTTTTTTATATATAGATATATTATAAAGTTGATATCCACGTTGTTAAAATATTTTTATAAAAAGTATAAGATTTAAATATCTACTCACGTTTATAGACAATATTAATAAAATAACAATATTTTTCTTTTTTTTTTATATCACATATTTTTCTATTCATAAATATTTTATTTTTTTAAGGAAACGAACCTACTTAAGGTATAAAATAAACCTCTCCACTTAGAAATAAAAATTACACTTAAATATATAAATATCATATAATTTTTTGTTGTAACCAATTAAATATATATTTTTTTAAGATTCGAATTTTTTTTCAAACGACAACTCCATATAATACATAATTCTATATTTTCACATTATTTTCCAAAAAAGTAATATAAACAACTCTTTATCAATCCATTGTTCAAAAGATAACATAAACAATTGATAAAACAACATATAGAACATGTGTGCATCCTCATAAACTTCATATAATATATGCTTCATGAATATCATATAAAAAAAGCTAAAAAATTATAATAATATAAACACGTTATTTATCCTCAAAGGTTAAGAAGAAATTCTATGAACAATCGTACCTTCTCTTGAGAATTTTTCCATGTTATTTTGCTTAAACTAATTTTGGGAAGCTGGTCAACCTTGGAGAGTGTTAAGGTTTTATATTGTTATATATAATATTTTTTTATTTAAGTTTTTTATTTTTTTATTATGTTTTTATAGTTTAAAATTTTTAATTTATTATATTGAAATCAAATTTTTATAGGGAGAGTTTGAGTATGGAAGTCATTTTGGAGGATCAAACTACCCAAGGGGCGCTCTAGTTAGATTAGCTTCCCACGATTATGGTGAACACATCCCAATTTTGGTTGATCATTTTTCCTCATCCAACAAGCATGCTAGCCTCTGCTAATTACCAAAAAATGTAATTTTAGATTAATAAGAATTATTTTTTAAATGTTGATAATTTTGCATTTATAAATATTTTTATGAATTTCAATTAATATCTTTATCAAATTGTAATTTTTTATTAATATTAGTTATATGGAATGTGAAAATGAATTTAATACTCTTCAATATCCTTATGTACTCTAGCAATTGACCACTATTAGTTTAGCATTGACCAATACAAGTTATAATGTTTAACTTTGAAAAAAAAAAAATTATTGAAAAAAATATTTTTCAAACATTTGATTAGAACATAACTTTGAAGATCCTTTGGGCCATGTGGATAACTACCTCAGATTTTTTGCGGTAATTTTTAGAAGTAATTGCAATATTTATGCCATTATTTTTAAATATTTGTTCCATGATTTTTTTATTGTTAAGCTTCATAGGAAAACCACCTAAAATTAAAATCTGAAAATAGCTCATACTCATGTAAATAACCTATTTACCATCATTTATTGTCCACCATAATTTAAGTGCGTAGTATAACTTATAGATGAAATAGCCTTTTTCACTAGAATTCTCCAAAATTCCAAAATCCGCGAATACAATTTCAAGGTATGTTGTTTAAAATACGATTTTGAATGCATCAGCACCTTGAAAAACCCATCATTTACTACCCACCATAATTTAAGTGTGTAGTCTAACTTATAGATGAAATAACCTTTTTCACCGGAATTCTCCAAAATTCCAAAATCTGACAATACAATTTCAAGGTTTTATGTTGTTTAAAATACGATTTTGAATGCATAAATGTATTCAGCACCTTGAAAAACCGCTAGGGCACTTGAGTTATGCATATTAAACAATTTAAACTCAAGTTTTTAAAAATACCTATCTAATTTGATTAAAATTAACGAGAAAAATGGTCATGAAAAAGACCATTTTGTCTATAAGCTAAGCAAACATTTGGATAAAAAAATGAATAGTAACAAGATGGAAATAAATATAGCTACCGGTCACTGAGTGGTAGAGATCAACCAAAGGAAAATTTACTTAAGTCTTCACGGTTAACAAGATGGAAATAAATATACCTACGTGGTATATTGGGCCTAACCCCAAGGGCATCCAGGATTTGACAGTCACCGAGTGGTAGAGATCAACCAAAGGAAAAATTATTTAAGTCTTCACGGTCACTGAGTGGTAGAGATCAACCAAAGGCAGCCTAATATATCGGGCCTAACCCCAAGGGCATCGAGGAGATTTGACCTCGTGACCTCCCAAGGCAAGGTACAGTCGAGTGGTAGAGATCAACCAAAGGCGACCTAATATATCGGGCCTAACCCTAAGGGCATCGAGGATATTTGACCTCGTGACCTCCCAATAGGCAAGGTACTTAACAACAAGGGCTTGACCAATTGAGCTATCCCTTGGGGCTAGTTTATTCAAATCTTTATCCCTTAGTAGGCAGTTAAAGAATTTCATGTTTTAACGCAAATAATTTTGTTTAATTTATATAATGTGTTTAAGGATTAAAAAATAATAATATTTTGTTCATATATTTATATAATGTTTTTAAGCATATAAAAAATAATAATATTGCGTTCATATATTTAAAACAACATAACAAACAAAAGAAGCTTCTCCAAACAAATAAATTCAACGCATACACTACATGGGTCATTGAGGTAGTTATGTCCAAGAATCTTTGCTTTACAATTTTAGAATCTAAATGGTTGCCCTAACTGTTTGGATGCATATTTTGCTTTTGGTTTTGCCTTTCTGTTTCCGATTGTTAAATTGCAGCTAATGTCGTTATCATTGCAAATCATTGGATTCATCATTGATATTAAGTATTGATATGAGTATGCCATTATGGGTTTTTGAGTTTTCTTCTGAAAAAGGTCTTATAAACATCTTGACTTCTTTCATTCATCAAGAAATATATGTATAAATTGTTTTATAATGTTTCTTTTGTACTTTTAATTTGTCATTTTTTCTTTGTATCAAAACAAGTTTTCAAATTTCCTATTCTTTCATATATGGTTTAGGGTTGTTTTGGTTTTGTAATATGTTTTATATTTTCAGCAGCAAGCAACATCTTATCATAGTTTTGCTTTCTATAAGCATCTTGGTACATGGTGAATTGTAGTTTTATGGTGTTTGACTTCAAGAGATCTGGAATATTTCAACAACTATAGATCTTGTAATTCCATAATTCTCTACATGTTGGCATTATGGTGTGCATAGTTCCAGCCAGTTGATGTTGGCATTGGTTCATCATGGTAGCTAGCTCATGTTGGCATTGATGTCAACTATGTAACCTAGCTTATGTTTGGTTGCCTTCATTGTAGCATGGTTGTAGTCGGGCAAGTTGACATTAAGTTGATTGTGTTGGCATGATGTCAACATTATGATGTCACACTCATGATGGTCAGATGATGGCATTGGTATGATTGATGGTTATTCATATACTAGCAGTGTTCATGACCTAGTGCAGGAACTGATGGTTAAATTTTTGCAGCAATGTGTTGGCCTCATGATGATGATGATGTTGGAGAGGTGTTACAGGTCTATTCGGTGGTGTTGCAGCTTGTGGAGGTGTTGCAGCGGAGTGGAGGACTTGTTGGCACTCTTGTCAACCTTGTTTTGTTGACCTTTTAGGTCAACCTAGAAGTGACACTTGGGAGACTTGTTTTATCCACTTGCAAAGGTGTTACTAAGCTTAGCAAAGTTTTGGAGGTGAGTTTAGATGCTGAAGAAGGTGATCCAACAGGTAGCAGAGGTTCTGAACTGAAGGTCCATTGGTTTTCCTTATGCTCTTCCCTAGTCGCTCCCATGCAGGCTTATGCATGCAACTGAGAGGCTTGTTGTTGGGAAGCAGACCTACACATGCATTTGATTGAAATCAACTAGTGTTGTGCCTGCGACTATGGCCCAAAGCGTGTTTTTCTCTACATTCCTCACACAAATTAGATGAAAATTGGCATGGAAATTCGCAAAGGCTTCTAGATTAAGTTGTAAAGGTCGGGAATGGTTTTAAAATGTCCTCCAATGCTATGAACACCTTTAGTGCACAAGTAGTATTGATAGTGGATTGATTTCATCAACTTTGTGCACTCTTGATCCCAACCTAAAGGTGAATTTTTCCCAACACATTTTATATACTTCACTTTGGAGCTGAGTGATGGTTGATGGTGTGTGTATGTGTGTGAGAGAAGGTTGCATAGAGTGAGTATGATTCAAAACTATTGGAGAGAATAGATGTTTCAATATATGAGCTCTAATGACTACAAAATGAGTAGATCTACTTGTTGAAGTTATGTATTGGTTCAAGACTTCATATTTCAAATCAGCGATGTAGAGAGTTGTAGCAGAGTGTTGGTAGAGATGGAGAGCTTGGTTTAGCTCCATATTTGAGAGTCTCACTTTTGTTTTGTAGGTGTTTTTAGTGCATTTGGCACATAACCATAGTGTTTTATGTTGCTAATTGTATTATGCAGAAATTACAGTTTGGTGTGAGGGTTTGATATTATGGTTGAGTATGTGATATGTTTATGTGGCTGGTGATATTATTCAGTTTTTGTTGGATGGATTGTGGCCACTATTTTACTGGAGTACAGAGCATGTTTGTGGTGTTTTTTATTTGATGAGATTGTCTTGTTGCTAGAGTTCGTATTGCAGAGTTGAATCAAGTTTCGCAGCAAGTCTTAGGATCCTGTATGAAAAAATATGAAACGAGGTCCACATAGAATAGAGAAGCAGTGACTTAATGGGTGTGGAACAATGATTGCAAAGTTTCAGCGAAAGGAACAGTTTCTCAATCCAATGGTAGTTGGACAGTCCAATGAGAGTTGGGCGAGGGTCGTTGATTGTGGTGGCCTTCAACGAATGGTAGTCCGTAGATCCATGTGAGAACATAGTCTTATGATATGATCAGTAGAATCAAATCTCCTGGCTAATGGGAGTCAAATTATTGTAATGAGTTCAAGTCTCCTAGATGATGGGAGTCAATAAACTATGTAAAAGATACATTTTTCTTAATAGAATATTCAAAGCAACGAAGCAGTAGCAAGGGTTGTTTTTTTCCCGGTGAAGGGTTTTCCACCATATATCTTGTGTTTCTTGTGTGATGGTTTTTATGGTTATGTTTGATGGTTTTGTTTCTCTCATGGTTGTTTGATTTAGCTGCTTACATTTTTATATTCATGTGATGATATAATATGTTGTTGGTTATATGCATGATTCAATAAGTGAAGATTTAATTGTAAAAATTGTTAAAAAGACCAGACTATTGATTCAAACCCCCCTCCCCCTCAGTAAGTATTGCTCAAAGATTTCCAATAATTGGGATCAGAGTGGGGCTCTTGGTTTCACCTTGATCACAAGAGAGAAGATATGGGGTTTGTTGGCAGAAATTTGCAATTTTTCAGAATGCCTTCTCAAGGAATACTTATGTTCACTGCTGTAAATTTCAAGGTATGGCAAGAAAGTGTGAAGTATAAGTTATTTTCTTGTGGATATAACCTGTGGAGATTGGTTTGTGAAGGATATGATGATGATTTCCCTTCATCTGAAGAAAATAATCAATATGCTCAAGCAAGGAAAATTATTCTCGAAAATATCCATAATGCAGATTTAGAGAAAGTTGGACATTTAAAATCTACCAAGGAGATTTGGGATAGATTGCATATATTATTTGGAACAAGTTGCAGCAATAGTGATGAAGAGATTGAGAAGAGAAACAAAAATAAGAAGAAGAAGAGATCCAAGAAGAATGAAGCTTCAATCGAACTAGTTGTACAAGAGGACAACATATCTAAAATTATAGGCCACATTGATTTTCTTTTGAGTTACAATTTTGATGATTCAAATTTTGATCATGCTAAAGTGCCTAGTGAAGATGAGAATGATATTAAGGTTCTTAGAGCTGATATTTCTAGACTAAGAGCTACATGGAAGGATTAAGAAAAAAATATTTCAGATTTGTGATGATCAAGAGGTCAAACTCAAGGAAGAGATTTCCAGCTCAAAAATTAAGTTGGCAGAATCAAGAAGAGTAGAGGAAGACATAACGAAGCAATACAAAGAGAAGATACAAAGAGAAGGAACATAAGTGTGAGAGATTAGAAGCTGAAGTGGTATCTTTGAGAAAGCAATGGAAGGTGGAGAAGAGCACTATAGCCTTGGATAGTTTACTTGAGATCCAAAGATCACTAGTGGATAAATCTAGTCTTGGATTTCAAAAGGGTGAGTCTAGTTTGCATGCAGGTAAAAACAACAAAGAAGAACCCAAGAAACCTGTAGAAAACAATACTAACAATAAGAGTGAGAACCAAGGAAACAAAAAGAAAAATCGGAAGTAGACAACTAGCAGAACCAACAACAATAGAAAAGAAAACCTCAAGGAGCACATACTTTTAGAAGATATTTTGCTCCAAGAGAAGATCGTGGCAGATCTATTAGATTTCAAAGGAAACAAAGTCCTTTTGTTCCTTTGATGCATGAGGTACAATGTTACAGTTGTCACAAGTATGGACATGTTGTAGCTAACTACAGGACCAAAACGTATAGATCCAATCAGCGGAGATTACAACCTTATCAACGACCAAAGAGATTGGCCAACATGTATAATCGTGGTTTTTATGGTTATTGTTATTCATGTAACCTATTTGGCCATAAGGTATTTGATTACAAATCTAACCAATGGAGGAGAAGCATGTTGCATGCAAGTTTTAGATCTGGCATGAACATCAGGAGATTTGATCCTCATTATTCTTATCTTGGACATGTGGAGAGCTACACATGTCATAATTTGGCCATATTGAAAGAGATTGTTTGTTGCCCTATTATTCAAGGAAAGTTTGGCCAAAGCAGCAAAAATAAAGAGGAGCTACCAGAAAACTAGTGAAGGATGAAAATAAGCAGCCAAGACCATGTGGAGGAAGAAGGAGCAACAACTCTTCAAGTAGTGAGGATTATCCCCCCTGCAGTCCATGATTAATTATTGCTTACTTATTAGAGGACTATAGAGTTTATGATAGGTGCATAACCTCAGGGGGAGTGTATGACAGTTATAGTAGCAATTATGATGAGTTCATTTCAGCCTTATGCACATTCAAGTCCACAGGATCAACCTATCTATTTGACGTATATTGAGCTCAGGGGGAGCTATGCATGGTATGAGTTTTACATGTAATATTTAGCATATTCTTCATTGTTTTCACTCAATTATTTGTAGTTGCTTTACATATGTTTTCTAAGTGAAAGTAGTACATTTTCCTGCCATATATATGCTTTTGGTTTCACTAACAAGTTGGTTGAAAAGTGTAGGAATTTACAAGGTAAGTTGCTCAGACAAAACACCAAAGGACACCGCTCACAAACAGATCATAGATCGATACACCGGTATTCTTGACATGGTTAAAACCCTCAAAGAGGGAAACAGTCCACAGCCTGAGCCAACGCGGCCACTTCAAACAATTTATTAATAAAAGAATGAAAATTTACATAAGCTTCTCTCAGGAACGGTCACCCTACAAATGACTCTCCACGCTCTTTAAATAGATATCATGGACTAATCGGGTGTTAAGCCATATATCAAGTGTTGGTAATACCAAGGAGAGAATGAGTCATCGGATCACTTCATGCCTAGAACATATCGTGACTGTTGGATTGTAACTTACAAAAGTACATAGTAAAGAAGCACACTTCACCTAACTCTAAACTAGACCAAGTTATACTTAATTATTTCCTATGTGTCGGAATATCCTAACATCCCCCCTTAAGAACAACTTGGGATAGGATTGAAGGATGTACAAATATGACATAATAGGAGAAGGAATGAGGCATTAGAACCTATCCCCCCTTAGTGACAACTTCCTGAACTCCAACCATAAATCGAAGTTTAGTAAACTTTGCCTCTGTGAGAGCCTTTGTAAAGATGTCTGCAACTTGATCATCAGTTGAACAATATTGCACTTCAAGAACATGGTCATGAATGAGCTTTTTGATGAAGTGCATGTGCAGTTCAATGTGTTTTTTGCACTAACATTGGACTGTAATGCCCTATTTAATCTTATCTTGCAAATTTTACTAAGTGTTTAAATTTCCCTAAAATATGGACTTATAATTATCAAGAAATATTGGTACACACCTACATTGGTGAAACTGTAAATTTGGTACTGATATAAATTTTGTTATTATTCCCAATTTACCTCCCCAAAATTTTAAATTTTGAGAAGACATAGTCCTCTCCAATTCATTATTAATTATATAATATTCTATATCTAATATATATATATATATATAAATATATATATATATACATATACACACACACATCATTCCCAAAATGTCCTCTCATATTTACTTGGGAGAAGACATAGTCCTCTCCAATTAATTACCCAATTTTATATTCATATCACATTCCCAAATGTCCTCTCATATTTACTTGGGAGAAGACATGATCCTCTCCAATTAATTATCAATTTATATATTCATCACTCATCCCCAAAATTTCCTCTCACATTTACTTGGGAGAAGACATGGTTCTTTCGAATTAATTACCAATTTATATATTCATCTCTCATCCCCAAAATATTTACTTGGGAGAAGACATGGTCCTTTCCAATTAATTACCCAATTTTATATCCATATCACATTCTCAAATGTCCTCTCATGTTTACTTGGGAGAAGAGAAGTCAAATGTAAAGATGAGGGAGAAGTTATGACATTAATGAGAGGTGGTTGAGGTGGAGAAGAGAAGGGGGCATAAAAGGGGAAGGATGAGGAGAGGAAGGGGGGCTTGTGTAAGGATTCTGGACACCACATATCTCCACAATGGTATGATATTGTCCACTTTGGGCCTAAGCCCTCATGGATTTGCTTTTGGACTTACCCCCAAAAGGCCTCATACCAATGGAGATATTTGTCCATCCTTATATACCCATGATCCTCCCCACTTCTAGTCAATGTGGGACTTTGGATACCCAACAATCCTCCCCTCGAACAAAGGACCATCGAGCCTCCCCTCAAACGATTATCCATCCGTCCACTCTCGACCAACCAGGATTCTTCGCTCCAATGCGTTGGAAGCGCACGCCTTACATGGAACACCACCTGCCTTGAGAGCTTGCTCTATCCCAGGTCAACTCCTCTTCACCGTGTTGGGACCAGGACACGTCCATGAAGAATCCGAAGCACACCGCCTGCCGAGCTCATCCACGGATCCCATCGTGATATTTACAGGGGCCCACCACCTTCATTCTGCATTCTGAGGATTCATCCACTTGGTTAACTTCGGGGCATGGCTCTGATACCACTTGTTGGGTTGTGTTATATTCTTTCCACGACTAACCTACGTAGTGAACCGGGGGGTTAGAGGGGGGCGGGTAGCC
>APFE031646319.1:5289-20900 GCA_000404065.3 Pinus taeda | reverse complement strand
TATGCGTTCATGGATAATTGCTTAGGAACCTTGCTTCAAGGACACTGCCTCTTCAAGAGGTGAGACTAATTGTTTATATGTCCTATAGGGGTCCCAAGATTCATAAAATGGACATAAAGGATTTTTAAAAAAAACATAATATAAAAGGGTGGGAAGGAACAACTAATGGCCATAGAAGGAAGCATGAATAAAAAGGGTATTATTCACATTAGTATTTGACTTAATTATTTGAATATATTAAACCAAGTTATTAATTAGCTCAAATATTAAATTATAGCTATGGTACTAAAAAAAAATTGTGTTAGAGCGTGACTTACAAGTACATTGCACCAGTGCCCTAGCGAGTCTCAAGAGAAAATTTGTAAGTTATGTAGAACTCACACAAGAGAGGATTTGGTAGATCCTTGGGAATCTTCTCAGTACTAATAATGCTTGTTTACAATCATAGTAAAAGGAAAACTTATGACTATCGTTATACACATGTATGTGAGTCAGCTAAGAGGGATAAGTCCTAAGAGGGATCAATGATTCTTGCGCATCATGCAAATATTTGGACAATTAAAAATGGTGAGGACGTGAAGAAATCAAGGTCAGGGAGAGTCATCACAAGGACCTCCTACAAATAACCCATTACCTTCACTGGAATTGACTCTCATCTTGTGTTCCCTAGAAGCAATTAATGAGACTTTAAAAAGGCGCCAAACAAATGAAGTGGAAGTAGAGCACCCTCCCTCAGGGTTAGGAAATATCGAGGGATCAAGAGACTCTAATAGAGGACCTCCAATCGAGGACATCACTAGGGAGCTCTAGAAGATTAAGCTCTCGGAGTTTGCAGGAGGTCGTGCCAGTGAACGTGCAGAAGCCTGGTTAGAAGGAATGAGAAGGTGCTTCGCACTAAGGGATTACAATTCCAATTCAAAAGCTAAAATAGCAATATTCCAACTCAAAGATAGTGCTGTGAATTGGTGGGGTAACTTGGAGCATCAACTACACCTGACTCCAGACACAGTTACTTGGGAATTATTTGAGGAGAGATTCAGGAAAAATTACCTGCCAACATATTATGAAGAACAACAGGTAGGAGCCTTCCATGCCCTGGTATAGGGAAATCGTACAGTAGAATAATATGAAATTCAATTTATGGAATTGGTCAAGTATGTCTCCTACATGGATACTAACCAGCACCAAGCAGTGTTGAGGGACAAAGTCCCCTAGGGTTTTGGGTCAACACCCTAGCAGAGCGGGGGTTATCTACAGTAAAAAACAAGAATTCCACACAGCCATGATACTTAAATAAGCAAACTATGCAAAGAGAGGTGCACCTAGGGGTCCTTCATTCGGGCAGATCCAACTAGGGTCCAAACCCTCTTGAAGTTCCTTTCGATCCTTAAACTTTCAAAACAATCAATTCAAAGAAGCATAGTAGTATATGGACCAAGTATCATATAGAAATCAACTTCATAACATATTGAAAGGTAGTTAGTTATACAATTGAAACAGTTATTCATATGTAAACCATAACATTAACATCATATGCATGAAAAAGATTGATTTTGGGAACAAGACAAATGTTTCTTTATTACAAAAAACTAAAACTAAGTAAGGAATGATATCACCTGAATCTTCCTTTCGCTGGCTCCAAGTGGAACCGTCCTCCGGATCCATCCAATCCCAAGTCTTCAAAAGGCTCCATTCATGACTCATACAAAGATATCTCAACTAGTGAAATAACATCAAAGCTCAAGGAAACAAGGGTTTCCTGTAATGTGGGGGAGTGCTGGAAGCACAAGGATCTTCAAACCTGATCAGGGATAATCTCAGCAGAGTAATTTTCTCTCTATTCTCTCTCCCTTAGGCCTTCCCATTGAAGCCTTTTTATACTTCTCCCAAAGTAGTTTTTTAGTTGGGAATTCATTGGGAACAATTGGGCCATGAGCACTAATAGGTAATCAACAGGTACAACCCGTGATCTCCGCCCGAAATTAAGGAGATTTAATTTTTTTTAAGTGTTTTATGACATATACATGGGTTGGGTATACACAGACTAGCGTACACACGTGTTTAGCTCAGGGAAATGTCGCGTATAGAGAGTAAAACATTGTTTTTTAAGTATTTGGACCAGGTCTGGAAGGAGGGGTTGCCCTAGGCCATAAGTGCAGCATCACAAATATCAAGAGTGAGATTTGCAACTATAACAAATTCCCCCTAATATATGAGGTCAGAAGGGGTACATGATGGTCGAAATGTATTAAGTACATGGAAAGGAAACCTATCAAAAACTGAGAAGGACTTCACCAGATTTCATCCTGCCAAGCCACAAAAGGAGATCAGAAAGAAACACTATATGAGGCGAGCATACCCATGATCAGAGAAAGTAAAGCATGGATGCATATCAACTACAAGCAGATCCACTAAGTATACAAGTATAGAAGACTGGAAATACATGATGGATCATCTGATCACAATCGAACACGTACACGTCTGAATATCACATATAAGAATGTCAATGATGCTGAAGGATGAAGCTGATCACTAATATCAAAGATTGATCTCAAAAGCACCAAATGAACATGATGGAATAAGATGGTACTACACTGCAAACTTGGGTGCCAGCATATAGAATGTCACCATGAATGACTGCAACATATAAGGTGGAATGGTATCAACTAGTAGCAATAGGAGCAACTGTCAAATGAACCAATGAATGTTGATGCAACCCGAGGTCTTCACCGACCGCCGTGGTACATTTCTACACAATGGGAATGAATGATCTGAAGTCGACCATTTGAGAAATCGTTTGATTACCAATCATTGATGTATATCGTTAACAAACACGAGACTACTCATCAATAATGATAATGACAGTCAAGGTACCCAGTACAATCTAACAAGTGTGAATAAATGAGCTGAAGTCAAACACCTGTAAGAATCTATCAATCAAGAGACAATGATGGTTTCCCACTATCGATAGCGAAGGATCTGCCACTAATGACTGCAAACCCCAAGGTACTGCCAAATGGACTCTGGACCTTTGCCCCAGAGCAATGAGTCATAGTCGATGGGGAAAGATCCGCTAAAAGGAAGGCATTAAGGCATCCTTCATCAATCTAGCGCGAGTGTAACCCGCATGCCAATAATGTGGAAGGAATCGGACGAAAAAGATGTAGTAACCCAACTAAAGCACGTTTTCGGCGTACACAAGATGTGGCTAGCACACGACAGAAACCCTTTGAACCAACCAATAATGAAAGCTGACATAGAGGTGAGGTATCCATCAATAGGGTCAAATGGAAACCAAGGTACTGCACAAATCCCAATGTGTGATAGTGTAAGCTGATGTCGAACACAAGGGAAACCACTCAGTCAAAGACCCATGATACTGATCGATGTTGAGCACAAGGTGACCTATCAGTAATGAACATAGGGCTCGGGTGCAGCTCTAGGCCTGTCCTCAGAGCAAGATGTCATCGTCGATAAGGACAAGACCCACCAGCAAGAAGTCAATGGAGACCTTCTCAAACCGGCACGAGTAAAGGACCAATATGACTGATGTGATGATAGACCAGACACTGACAACCAGGGATGGCCGACTGAAAAATGAGTCAAGAGACACCGCAGAGAGGCCGACTCAGGCTAACTTCCCTTGAACAAAAGCACGACTCAGTGATGACTATGTGGCATCATATGATGACTCTGTATAAGTTCTTCATGCAAGAGGCACGAACGAACTCTCCATATGATTGGAAGAGATAACCAATTGGAGGAGAACTGACTCAATAACAAGGTTAAGGCGTATCTAAGTTAAACTAAATCCCGCCCAAATGGAGGAGACTTTGTTTTGATTGCTTGTTTCAAGGGCAACACGACTGACTCTAGCTGCTAACAGTAAATGGAAATATTGTCTCATTCCCGCTTTTTTTTGGAATATATATTTTTTTATCTTTTTCTTTAAGCTGGAAAAAAAGAATAAAAGAATGCTATAGTATAGTGGAAAGAATGAGTGTCGGTGAAGCAGATGATTTAGTTCCTGGGATTGGAACAATCCTATACTCAATGCAGAGAGGGAATATATATTTTTTTATCTTTTTCTTTAAGCTGGAAAAAAAGAATAAAAGAATGCTATAGTATAGTGGAAAGAATGAGTGTCGGTGAAGCAGATGATTTAGTTCCTGGGATTGGAACAATCCTATACTCAATGCAGAGAGGCAAAAACTGGTCAATGGCACTCAAAGGTATGTTCTTTCCATGGGTCAGGGTGTGTCAAGTTGCAGAAGTCAAGGGGATGCAAGTTTGATTTTACAGACGTCATGGTCAAAAGTTGGCTTAAACAAGAGTCCAAGTGAAGCCGACTCAAGGCCAAAAGGTGAAAATGGTCAAAATGCAATGTAGTAGTACAACTCAACATGAAGGAGCCTCTAGGGTATAAGGCCATAACGAAGCGAAGAAGCAAAGAGGAATGAGTCTTCATCGCATAAGTCATGGCGAGACTATAGAGGACTCCCAAGCCTGCTCAAATCAAAACAGCATGGGCAAAAAATTTTAGTGAGGTGCTAACTACGATGCCCATGAAAAAGGATGGCTCTACCATCGTGCCATGATTTAAAAAATCAGAGTGAAGATGGTTTACGAACCATAACACGATGGGATCGACCCTATGGCAAGTGTATCAACAAATGGAGGCTAGTATGCATAATGAAATGGAAAAATGGCTTCCTTAATCTATATGCCAGTGAGAAAATGATACCTGCCATGACGGGTCTGCAGTCATGGAACCGTCTAGAAACTGTCGAAAAAGTGTCCAAAATGTCCTGAAAAACAAACCATTCTCGACATTCCAAGCTCCCAAGTTAAAATTTACATGAGACAAAACAAAATCAAGTTTTGAAAAAAATTGACATTTTCAAAGCTTATAAAATAGGTTTTTGACTCACCGTTGTTACCGTTTGAGTTGAGAACACAAGGAGTGGAAAAAGGAAGCAAGATTTGCCATTTGCCGAATTCAACCATTCAAATCTTCCCAAAATCACTAGGTAACCCTTAAAATTGTCTTGCATTCATTTGTGATTGGTTTTAAAAAATTTAATTCAAGTTTCACTGTTGAATTTATGTCAAAAATCTTGTCGCAGCGTATACACGGGTTGGCTATATGCAGCCTAAGTATACGCAGGCCCTAGACGTGAATCTGTATGAAACAAACCCGCATATATGCCGTTAAAACTTCAAAACAAAAAACTAATGGTCCAAACTTGTTTTCTCCTCAGGATGCTAGTCACTTGGAGGGAAAGAGAGCATGCCACAGTGGATGATTAGGTTATGAACGATCCACAGGCCTTGGACACCTTAAGAGGATGCAATTTGCTAAAGTTCTTCAAAATGCCAAATATGAAGGCAAAAACTCGCTTTCTCAAAATTCTCATTCACTACTGGAGCATCGAGGATGACTCATTCATGATTGATAAAATGCCACTGAAGATAGAGATTGAAGATATCTATTTCATCATAGGCCTTTCCCAGAGGGGAGAGGTAGTACATTCCACGGGCCAATCACGAGGTAGCCTCTCTATCTAGGACTATGTGCATATATATTACCCGGGTCATCCAGAAAAGATTGGAAGCCAAATTCCAATCAAGCATGTGGAGAGTTTATCATTAAGGATCATCCTATTCACTATAGCCAAAGTGAATGGATCAGCTTCCTTACACCAGGCTTCACGGCTTGCCATGAGCTTGGCGATACATTGTCTCACCACAGTATTTGATTGGTAAACTCCTCTTCTCACTAACTTGAAGAGCCAGCTATCATATATTAAAAAGGGCTAGACCAAAAATTTTGAGTATGGAACTATTTTGTGCTCCTTCTTTTTTGAGAGAGAACCAGCGCTACGCCCTAGAGTTCCAGCTCCGATCAGTAGCCCGCGAGATCCATGGATGGGCAAGTGGGCTGATCTGATGAAACGACTAGGAGGCAGGGACGTACTGCGGACAGCTTTCGACGATGATTTCTTCTCCTGGTGGGAGTAGCATATCATCGCAGTGGAAAATTACCCTTATGTCGGCTTGGTCTTTCGAGGAGATCCAAATCTAGCATTACCACCAGCCGTGGCATGGGGCAAAATAGGTAACAAATGTTTTTGATTTTATGATTTTTGTGATTTTTATGATTTTTCAAATATTAAAATGAACTTGAAAAATATTTTTGATAGGATTCAAATGACTAATATGATGATCATGTTCTAGATATTGGCCCAAGACGACCAGATGGATTCCCACGGCATGGACGTCGCGGCTGAGGTGCCAAAGAGGAAGTTGTCGATACAGAGCGACTCCTACACACAGTTCAGCGGCACTTGGTGAGATTAACTCATCGAGTACCAATGGAGGTTGTAGAGGATCTCCCTATAGACATGCAGTGTCACATGGTTGGCATGCCACGAGACTGGGTTTGGACTCTTAGGCGTGTGGCCAAAGCAGTAGTCACATACTTAGCCGCTCATCCTGAGCCGGGGCATTAGATGTACTAGACATGATTATGGGCATTTGAGTCTCAATTTTTGTATGTTATTTTGGATACACTTATGTATACTCGGGATGTTTTATGAAATATATATATACAGTTTCGACTTTTTGATGCTTGATTTTATTGTGATGAATGAATGATGTGCCAGTCTAAAGCTTGATTAGCGATAGAATCTGCTAACCAATTATGAGATCTTGGAATGTGCAAATAATTAATGTAAGTAAATTATCTTTGCAACAACCTCACTCTTAAATACTGGCGATATAAACATGGATTCCTAACCTGATAAATGTTATTCAATTGTGACACTATCAGTTGTGAATCAAGATAGACTACCAACGAATCGATTCCATAAGAAATAGCTTCGGATAGTAAATTCATGATGGCAGTATACTTAGCCATATTATTTGATGCAGGACCAATGCATACTCCCCTTGACACCATCAACTGACCAGTTAGATAGTAGATCACCCAAGCTGCAGAAGCAAGGTTCTGAGTGTGCTGACTAGCACCATCGGCGAATCCAAAATAGACCAAGTCATCCATCAACACCTGCCACAGCAGACCAAAAAGTGTTGATATCAAAAAACTCCCGATGAGGTCTATACAAAAATACAAAATGTACAAATAAGCCATTGCCTAGCTGCTACTTAAGCAAAGTACTTTGTAAGGTAGAGCCCGTTTTGGGGCTCTGCCAACTTGTTTCCTTCAAAATCGACTAACTCATATGCCCCTTTTTCTAAATCTCGTTTAATTATAAAGGGACCGTACCACATAGGTTCGAACTTGCCTACCCCCAAAGCATCCTTACCTTGGTCACTGACCAAGACAAGGTCGCCTTCAGAAAAGACTCGAGGATGGACAACTTTATTGTACTGAGTCTTAATCCTTTTCTTATGAGCCTCATTGATTGTGGTGACATCTCGACATTGCTCATTGAGATGTTCCAAATGAAGGAAGCGCTCTTCGAGACTAGAGGTCTCTGGAAGGTGCTTAATAGCTAACTTAAGAGATGGAATTTCGCATTCAATACAAAAGATAGATTCCAGCCTGTAAACTAACTGAAAAGGTGTAAAACTTGTGACAGTCTTTACTGAGCTTCGGTATGCCCAAAGAGCCAGATACAACATAAGATGCCAATTGGACCGATTTTTGTTGATCGTCCTTTGCAGGATCGTCTTAAGGGTTTCGTTCACAACCTCGACCTGTCCATTGGCTTGAGGATAATATGGAGACGAATTCTCTTGTCGGAAACCCAATTTAAGAGCCAATGCAAACATTAGTTGGTTCTGGAAATGACTATCATGGTCAGTGACAATCCCTCTTGGGATACTGAACCTTGAGATAATCTAATTAAAAAGGAACAATGTCATTATTTCATTGTCATTTTTATAAGTGGGCATGGCCTCAGCCCACTTTGTGAAGTAGTCTACGGCCATGATAATGTACTTTTGATTCGCTGCTAAAGGTGGATTACAAGTTGTAAAATCAATACCCCACTTAGTAAAAGGACCGACAGTGACAATGGGGAAAAGAGGAGCTGGATGTGCGTGCATATTCTGAGTATAAACTTGACAGGGGTGATAGTGTTTGACCACTTCAACACAATCTTTGAAGAGCGAAGGCCAAAAGTAGTCAGCACGCAAGATACGCTAGGTTGTAGCAAGCCCTGAAAGATGACCACCACAAGATCCACTGTGGTAATCATTAAGCACAGAATCCACTTCCTCTAATGTTAAACAACGCCTAAAGATCAAATCAACCCCTCGGCGATATAGCGTGTCACCAATGATGACATAGTTCTTAGCCAGGTGATGTAATTTTTGGTGTTCATCCTTAGAGAAAGTAGAGGGAAACTTCGAAGTCTGGAGATAGACAATGATATCTCCATACCAGGGGTCGAGTGAAGAGATGAGGAGTAGATGTTCGTCAGGAAAACTTTCCTCATAAACAATATCCTCTCCACAAGGCAGCTCGGAAATTAACTCCGCAAAAATCATAGATTTCTTAAACTTGGCGGACAAGAACTCGAGATCGAATTCTTGTAAAATGACAATCCATCAATTGTATTTGCCCCCAATCACTCGCCTACTGAGGACAAATTGGAATGGATTAACTACCACTAAGACAAAAGTTTTACGTAGCAAGATATAATGGCGAAGCCACTGGACGGCATGGACAGCTGCAAGGCCAACTTCTCAACAAGAGAATAGTGAAGTTCAGGACCTACCAAGCCTCGGCTCAAGTAATAAATCACATGCTCCATGACAGCATCGTCTTCCTGAACTAGAACCATACCTATGGTTGACTCTGCAGCGGCGAGATATAAAAGGAAATCCCTACCATAATCCATTGGACTCAAAAGCGGGGCAGAGACTAATGCCTTTTTCAAGGCATCAAACAACCTCTCTGCAAAGTCATCCCATACGAATGGAACTCCTTTGCGTGGCAAACGCATAAACCCTTTAGTGATCTTAGCATAATTCGCTATAAACCTTCTTAAGGAATTAGCCTTCCCCTGAAGAATTTGAAGTTGTCAAATAGAGGACAGGGGAGGCAACTAAATTATTGCCTCTACCTTGAAGGGATCAACTCAAATCCCTTCAGTTGACACAATGAACCCTAATAACTGACCAGATGTAACCGTGAAAACGCACTTATTGGGATTCAACCAGATCTTGTAAAATCGACATCGCTCAAAAACCAATCGAAGGTGAATAGGATGATCAATTCTCTTTCGAGAACGAGCAGCTAAATTGTCCAAGTATGCTTCGATGATATGTTTGATGTCGTAAAAAGCGTATGACATGGCCCGCTGAAAGGTAGCTCCAAAATTTTTAAGACCAAAAGGCATCTTTCTGTATGTAAAGGTAACCTAGGGACATATAAAAGTTGTCTTATGCTGATCTTCAAGACGGATAGAGATCTGATTATAACCTGAAAAACCATCCATGAAGGAGAAAATCTCATTACCCGCACATTCATCAATAATCTAATCAATAAATGGCGTGGGGTAATTATCTTTGGGACAAGCTTTGTTTAGGTCTCTAAATTCAATGCATACTCAGATTGTTCCTTGCTCTTTATCTACGAGGATTGGATTAAAAACCCAATCCGTAAGAGCAACAGGGTATATAAAACCCGCCTTGAGTAGCTTCTCTACTTTAGCTTTAATAGTTGTTGCTTTCCTAGGATTAATCGGCCGAAGCTTCTGAAGAATCGGCTTAGCGTTTTCATACGTCTTGATCTCATGTTGAACTATGGATGGATCAATGCCAGGCATTTCTTCATAAGGCCAAGCGAATACATCTCGAAACTCCTTAAAAAGGTTGATGTAAATTTGAATTTCTTCAGGGGAACATTCGGCTCCGATGAAGAGATTCTCGATCACATTAGGGTTTGTAGAGATGTTTATAGATATCGTTTTTGAAATCACCGACATATTACCTTTGGCATGAAAGTGTGTTGGAGCCAAAGCATTTGATATCATACAAACATCACTAGTAAACAGCACGGAGAACCTAGATTCTACTTCCTGCAACGGAGGAAGAAAATACGAATGATGGTGTAATTCTTCCCAAGGTCAATCTACACCCATCATTACTTATAGGATTGCTTCCTCGGATGGTAAACCTGTATCTAAGCAGTCCATAGTAGAGGTAGAATCAAGGGTCCAAGCTAGGGCCACATCACCATCTAACTCCTCGTCAGAGAAAGGAGTAGAATGCTTGTCTGCAGAGTTGACGATAGACTGATATCTAAGCTCTCCTATAGACATAGGAAATGCCATTCCACCAACTTATCCTTCATCTAATGTGGTCATAGGTGAAGGCAAGGTCCAGGGGTCTGAAAAATAATGAGTTCAGAAGAACTCTTCCTGTGAAGACTCCTTGGATGATGAAACGACATTGATTCTAGAAATAGAAGAGGGAAAATCAAATGTACCCATCAATGAAGAATACATCCCAACTCCCAGATTCTCAGTAGGTGGATGATGGTTATCCACTAAGGGAATAGTAGAATCCGAAGTTGCTCAAGGATCAGCTGGAGAATAATCCAATTGATCAACCTTAAAAATTTTCCCTTTATGAGGAAAGCAAATGACACGAAACAGAGTCGAAACAACGTCATCTATTTCGTATACCCAGTTCCTTCCTAAGAGGATACTATAATCTAGGTTAGCATCAATGACTTCTACTTCGATATTAACGACCTTTCCCCCAACACATATGGGAAAGGCCGGGATAATCCCATGCAGCTTATGAGAATGCCCGTCAAATGTTGTCAGGAGGGTAGGTGAAGGAACAACTGAAGGCGATCCAATGGCCTTCCAACATGACATCGACATGATGCACGTGGAAGCTCCTTCATCGATAACGGTTCAAAAAATGTTAATTTTTTGGTAAGTAGACTTTATTTGAAAAGCCATATGATGAGGGAGTCACTTTTTGACATTAAGCATGTCGAAAGTGAGCAGTAAAGAATTACTTGGATCAACTGCCCCTATCGCCGAAAGCAAAGCACTTCGTTGAGTTGGACACGACTGGAGAACCTCTAAAGCGGACATAGCACATGGACTCTGAGCCAGATCCTCAATAATGGAGTAATTCTGGGTGGCCCTAACATTAGGATTGATAGTCACAGGTTTAGTGAAACCTTTCGGTATCCGAGGTATAGTCTCGACAGAGGGTCACTCAATATGAAGGTCGGTAGTTTCGAGAGCAGATTTGTCCTTGGATGTTTCAGTTTCACCGTAATCGCGTGACTGAGTGGCCACATGGACATCAGAACCCATCATGAAAACATTTGATGATTTATCCCCTTCCTGGTTGCCCCCTGCAGAGGTACAAGGATTTGAATTTGCACCAGCAAGCATTTGTTGTCCTTGGGGAAAAGGGTTGGTTAACACAGCTTGAGAGCTAGAAGTCCCTTGTTGCCCTAACAAGTGCTGAGCATCTTGAATTTTTGGGCAAAGATGAATTAAATGGTCTCCACTACATAGCTTGCATGGAAACTTGACTTTCTTTTTAGACTGATTTCCACCCCCACCAGCTTTATTTCTAGGTTTATTTGTGTCAACCTTCCCATCTTGACTCTTTTTCTTACCTCGTCCTTTCTTCTTCCCATTGGGATTTTGATTTCCTTTGGGGTTGGAAGATTGGACATCATTAATGGAAGAGGGTTGAGAAAGCGAAGGGTTAGACGATATGACTTGATTGGTAGGAGCAGTTTGTAAAGACAACTTTTGTAATTGGCTCAACAGGTTCACCTCATTGGTGTCTATGGATCCAAAAATACCATCTACATGGGGACCTGGCTTCGACTTGGCTATATCAACCTTAGTCCTAGGAGCATCGGGAAAGATTTTTTGTAGAATCCCAAATTGAGAGTAAATCAATTCTAACTGCTAGGCCCTAAAAATAACTTGCTCTTCAGAATAGACTCCAGACAGAGAGACATCCTTAGAGATCTCAAGTTGCAAGGATTTCAAAAACCATTCGAGATGGTATTCAGGAGGAATTTTGGCTTTAATAAGCCTCTTTCTTCGTCTCCATTCCTGAATATGATCAGAAACGTGAGTTGTCGTATCCTGACGGAAATTGGCCAGAAGTTCAGTTCTAGCATCATAACGGACAGGAAACTGGAAATGATTTAGGAAAATCTTAGCCAAATCGGTAAACAATGTAAAGCTACCCCCTGGCAATTCTATATACCACTTGGCCGCATTGCTAGTTAAGGTGCATTGAAAAAGTCTCAACCTAACCGAGTCATCAATGAGGGAGTTTGATGAGCACCACAAGTGAAATGTGGTTACATGGTTGCCCGGGTCTTCACCACCCTTCCCCTCGAACTTTGGAATGTCCAAAGGGAGTTTGGTTGGGACCAGAGGCCAGGCTGGATTGTATCTGATTGGATCATTTGTTAATTTCATGAGATCTGGCAAATTCAACGTTGCTAGAAAAGGAAGCCTAGGAGGACCTTGGGGATTCCACCCAGATTGGGCGAAGTTCCCAAAGTTTTGAAAAGATTGGCCTGGATTTTGAAAGGCACCAGGCTGCCCAAAGTAACTAGTAGAACCCGCTGAACCAAAAGGTGACCCTTGTGGTCCAGCAAAACTCGGAATTTGACCAACTCTAGCCAAAACACCTCCATAACCAGCGAAGCTCCCTCCTAAAGCATTATAACTCCAGCTAAAACACCTCCATAACTAGTGAAGCTCCTCCTAAAGCATTATAAGGAGTCGATAACCCCTGATAATGATTCCAGGCAGAATCTAAGGGAGGAATACTTTGAAACGAACTAACTGTGGAGTACAGCCTATTCCCTTGTTGGCAAGAAAATGGATTCCAAGTTCTTATGCCACTAACAGCAGAATTAGTCCAACCTTGAAAGGGATTACTACCTTGACCTGTAGAGGAGAAAGGCATAGATCCTATCGTCGAGTTGGAATGTGGTATGTGACCACTTCCAAAAGGAAAACTCTGAAATGAAGCTGATCCACCCATCATGGATGTGGAGGCACTAAATGGAACTGATGGAATACTCAGTGAATGGTTGCCAAACGGGAAAAATCCAGAACTAGATGCATTGGCTTGGGAATTTCCACTCATAGAAGGAATGGAGGTAGACCCAACTAAGGATTTGCTAGCAAAAGACCCAAATAAAGATGCAGAGAGTATGGAAATAGTTCCTCCCCCTTGTACTGATGTTGGAGTCTGCATGGTTGTAGCACTTGTAGTAGAAGCCATGCTTCTAGTGGTGGTCATCGAAGGTAAGTGCGTAATATGACCTGGACTTGATGGTCTATGCGTTGGAGTCCCAACATATTATAACACTTTTGGATGATTAGAAGGTAGAGGAGAATTCGAAACCGCTAACGACTCTGGGATTTCTTCTACCTCAATGTTATCTTCCGATTGAAAGAGAACTCGAGAAAGAACTAGGGTGTTCCTCTCTAGTTCTGTTGAAGTACCAGGCCTATCCTGAACACTAATGCCCCTGGGGGCAGGATCAATCCCCGATGAGTCGGCTGCCACAGGATGAAATCCACTGGCAGTATTACCTCTGCGCCTTCTAGGAGAAGGCTCTAAACTTGGTGGTGAAAGACTACGAAGTCTTCGAGACCGTCTAGGTGATCGATCAGCCACTTTGAATTTTTTTTATTAAGATTTAATTAAGGACTCAAGAAAAAATGAAAGCTAGGCCAAGTAAGAGCACAAATCACATACTAAAAGTCCTTAAAAGATGTCATCCAGTCAAACAACTTTCAAGTATTTCCGCTCCGGGTGATGAGGACCGGACACCAAAATACAAGAAAGTGAAGTAAGGGGCCTTCCAAAGATAGTCTAGGATAATGAAAGCCCAGTCCTACCAGTGAAGGTAACAGAGGAAGTTACGCTGACCTCCTAACAACAGCCTGTGCCGGTGCAAGCCCCTAACCTTTGCAAGGGTGCCCTCCAAAAGTACTGCTGAGAGTGATACAACGTCGACCTCAGGTGCCACGGGATTCCCCTCCTCAGCCACCTATGTAGATCCCTAGGAGAAGCAACTAAGGTTACCAATGTTGGCATTATGATTCTGGTTTGGCTCTATGGTACAGGTGTTGTACTTGATGACAACTCACTCTTGTGGCAGATCTCAGTTCAGGCACTCAAAATCATGGAAAAAGAGATACCCGCAGGTGATCCTATGAGAAGCTGCGGACCCTTAGGTACGCCGACCAAGAAGTGCGGACATACACGCAGGTGCTCTGTTCAGAAGGTGCGGACCCCAGTTTCACTCTCTCCAATGCAGAAAAGCACGTGCACATGGGAATCTTTATGAATGGTCCATGGTATTTAGCCCGACATATTTGATCCTATGGTTTTGGTCCGTGGTTTTACATCTAAAAATATTGATCCAAGGTATTGGGTTCATTGTATTATGTTATTATGGTTTTGGACCGTGGTATTGTGAAAGGCTTGCCTATAAAAAGGAAAGGAGATCTCTTGGCTACACACTTGTGAAATTGGAATATCTTAAGATCTGAAATTTTGGGTGATTGGTTTTTAAAAGCTAGATCTAAATCAAGGAGAAAACTTAAGGCGAATCTATTGATAGGTCCTGATCTCTTGGGCGCATGAACAAATCTGTGGATCTGACAGACTGTGGTACATTGGAGGACTGTTAAATTTGGCCCTAATCAGAAGTTCGCAGGCGATCCACGGCGTAAGTGCGGGGGTACGCAGCGCAGAAGAAAGCGCAGTGCGGGGGTACGCAGCACAGAAGAAGGCGCAGTGCAGGGTACGCATCGAAGAAGAAGGTGCAGTGTGTGGGGTACGCAGAGAAGCAGAAGGCGCAGTGAGAGGTACGCAGCACAGAAGAAGACACAGTGCAGAGGTACACTGACAGACAGACAGTGCAGGTGCGGATCTGAGGAAAAGTACGCAGAGAACAAGAAAGATCAGGTGCAGATCTGCGCAGTTTAGACACAGAAGAGCTGCAGATATCCGCAGGTTTATATTGGTCAAGTTGCGAATTTTCCTTGAAGTATTTGTTGGCTACCTTTTATCTATTTGCTACAGAGTTTTGGGTTTAGTTTACTGGTATTGCCTTTCTCTTTACAGCATTCTGAGAAATTGGGTGATTCATTGGTTGATTGTATAAGGAGTTTGGTTGATTCATATGTACTTGTTGATTATTTGATGTCCATGGATCCAGTTTGGAAATTAATGAAACGTGGTCCTTAAAGAAGTAAAAAGAGCAAAGGGGGTTGTAGCTCCCCTCCAGGAGAGACTAGAAAACGAGAGAGGGTTTTAGCTCTCTGCAGGTTGTTGCCTGCGTACTAATAAAGGACTGCACCAGTACAAAATCATTGTAAAAGAAGTTTCTAATTGAAAGAAGATAGAAACATATTGCAGCAAGTGGTTTTCACCCACATTGGGTTTCCACCTTATATCTGGTGTTCCTTGGTGTGATTATCTGTCTTTCTTGTTCTTGCTCATTATTCTATGGTACTGACATACAATCTAATGATCAATATCTGAAGAATAAATTAAAGTATAAATCTGGAAGGTATATTGAAAATAATTTGATAATACTGATTCACCCCCCC